>CM059211.1:35070445-35285445 GCA_030347435.1 Clarias fuscus
GCCTGCTTCACGTCTGAAACACCGGCCTCCCAGGAACACCTTTAATGGCCCAAACATGTGGAAATGGCTTGGAGCGAGGTCAGGACTGTATGGAGGATGTGGCAATAACTCCCAGCTGAGTTCCTGTAATGTGCAAGTGGTGTTTGGTGATTGTAAGTACAGTGCCTACATGCAGGTGTATCTTTTGTGTGTGTTTGTGTGTCTCATCACCATGCTGTGCTTGAAGTCTTCTGTAAAAGTCAAACCTGCATTCACAAGAAATTTCATCACAAGTCCTAGTTTGACTTGAACGCTGCTTGTCCTTTGTGACAAACAATAATTATGGAATATTAATATAAATATTACAAATATGTATGCATTGCTTAATATTTAAGTTAAATATTACAAATAAAATATTTACACATTTTCATACTGTTTTTATTATCGATGCTGTGTATTTAGTATGGAATACTTTTTGCAGTGATCACAAAAAACAAAACAAAACAAAAAAAAAAAAATCTTTCAAATTTGTCCGGTACAGCATGTCCTCTGGTGAAGAATCCAGTTGCCTACACATGAATACAAATAAAACTAATTCATGCAATTTTCCATGCAGATAATCATGCTGGGGCAGAACAACAAATTCATGCGGGTACAGATCATGAGCTACAGGTTATTTTCACATTGACAGCCCACGTACTGTCTTTCTGTCTTTCACAAAAGACATTCACTTTCACTTCTTTCAAATACACTCCCTGTTTACAGTCGATTAGATATTAGATCCGGCACATACAGTACCTGTTTATAGCATCACTTTTACTCAACATTGTGACAAATTGTAACACATTACACAAATTTCTGATGGTTAAATGTCCTCCAAAAGTTATTTCTGAGTTTCCTACAGTAAATATTTATGCAATCACACCTTTGACATTTTGTTTTTGTAAATAATTTTTACAAAGTATAAATGGAAATCAATTTATATCAATTCTGTATATTATATGTATACAGTATATTCAGGCTTCAGATGATATTTTCTGGACATTCATGACAAATGTGTCATTCCAATTAAATCGGTTTCATTAGTTGTAACAACGTAGAAAAACTCAGGAAGCACGGCTATGAATATTTATTTAATGCATCGTTCATACTGCAGGGAATGCACTTTTTTCTGGAAATGTTCTTGCTTGTCCATTGCATAGGATAAGATACCAAAGACGCAGGTACAGTACATATCTCGATTCAAACGCAAGTTTTAATTTAGCAATAAAACACCACAGAGTTACAAAAAAAAAATCAACTTCACGAAATAAAATATAAAGATAAATATGTTACACCATAAAACACCTTCTCAGAACACCAGAGGGCGCTATAAGGGTTAAACTGAGTCCCCTTGAGCTCATCCTTCATACAAAGAGTAAGAAAATCTCACTCACTCACTCACTCACTCACTCATCATCTATACTGCTCCATCTTGTATACATGGTAGTGTGTGTGTGCGGGGACTATATAGAGAAAATAAAGGGAGTTTTTACTCTCGTAACTGTGTCCTGTTATTCTGAACAAAATGCCCAGGTTTGACTTGAACACCCCTCGTATAATAGTGTGATGTACAAAAGTGCAGTTTCATGTACATTAATAATTAATGCTATTTTAATGTTAATGTCTTTGGAAGAGGCTCAAGTGCACATAGTTTTACCCTGAATCACTGGATCTGCCAGGAGTAGATACCAGACCACTTCATGTCACGGCTGTCTGATTTTGGACAAAGAAGCAGGACTGTAAAGGCGACCTGACGCTTAGCAGGTTAAGTAGGTTGTCTGCTTTACAGCTTCATGGGCCATAAACGCTGAAACAGGGAGACATAGACGAATTTGTTTTACAGGGATGGGCTGCGGCGTACACAGATCCCAAGACAGGCATCTATTTTATTAAAAATGCCATGTGTCTATATATATATATATGTGTGTGTGTGTGTGTGTGTGTGTTGTCCATCGAGTACCACTGTAGTCAAGATTCATACTGTAGATATCCTCATGTGGTGCTGGTTTATCCGCTGAAATGTTCTTTATGCTAAACACCCCAGACTTGACCCAAATCTCAAAAACAATATTGTGTTGTTGTTTTTTTCCCTAACGGGAATCGATTTATTGTTTACATTATTTGGCAATTTCTTTTTTATTTATTTATTTAATAAAGAATGACTTACATTTTTTCAAAGTTAAAATCTGTTTCTACTGTGTGACCAGACAGTAATCAATACCGTGACTCCTCCGAGTCCAGTTGTTAACAAACCTGTCTTTAATTAAACTCCTCCTGGCTCGAGGTTTTAAGAGTCTTAAAAACAACATTGTGTGTCTCGCCAAAAACACTCCCATGGGCATTTCCTCTCAATCAGCGCGTATGACTCATCACCGAAGCGCACTTTTAGTGCTCTTGTACTTACCCACTAGATGAAGGACACGCACAGCAGGAAATGGCAAAGACATCTTTCTTTCCTCCCTCCCATTGATTTAGGATGCCCAGGGGCTCTCAGAGCCAGTAGACTCTCCTACCAATAGGTCCCTCACCTTGACCTCTTTAAGGGAAGCAGAGATCAGAATTCTCACTGGGAATAATGATGAAAAAAAAAAAAGCAACTGGAACGAGTGTAACTGGAGCTTAAATAGAATCACTATTATGAATCCTTTGACCCGCTCCTGAACCTTTCTCTCTTAGATGATTCTGATTACATTGTTTGGGTGGAAATATGTTACCACCTGACTCGTTTGACATTTCTTCCATTTTTGTATGAGAGATATGAGCTGGGACAGCTTGAGCCTATTAAATCAGACACGCTAATTATTAAAAGATGGCCTGGGAAGCTACAGCTTAAATAGTTATTTTTGATAGGTTTAGCTATTTCAAACCTTAGAACATGTCTGTGCAGCTCTCTTTCCGTCTGTTTACACTAGAGATGGGAGAAAAAATTATTATTATTACGTTACGAATCATGATTCTACAAAGAACAAATTTTTAAAAATATTTATTAATTTACATATGTTTCACTTGAGGTGGTGAAATGTTGCAGTTCCTCTATAATCCTGCAGGTGGTGCACTCTAGACTATTCACACACGGACAGGCAGTACAGCATCCTGTGTGGAATTAGTGAATTATTCGGTAAGTTTGTTTACAACTGTGATATTGTAACATCGTCATTAAAATTGAATCTGAACCTAGGTATCGTGATAGTATCCTATCGGCTAGTCCCTGGTGAGGCGGCATGGTGACGAGGCATGGAGTTTGCATGTTCTCCCCGTGCTTGGTGGGTTTTGTCCGGGTTTTCCGGTTTCCTCCCACAGACATACAAAAGACACGCAAAGACACACAAGATAGGCTAAACTGTGCTCCCAAATTGCTCATAGTATGTGAATGAGTGCGTGAGTGTGTGTGTCTGTGCCCTGCGATGGATTGGGACCCCAGGGTGTACCCAGCCTCATGCCCTAAGTCTCCTGGGATAGGCTCCAGGCCCCCTGTGACCATGTATACAGGATAAAGCGGTATAGATGATGAGTGAGAGAGAGTGAGTAGTCCCTGGTGATTTCCATCTCTAGGGTACAGCATTACACTCTCTCAATAATGATTCTGAGATAGACAGATTTGAGAGAATATCTTACCAAAACTGTCCTTCTATTGTGTTCATCCAAGATTTCAATAGAGAAGCAACAAACAAAAAAGTAATTCCCGTTGTTCCAAAACTGAGGGGCTTTTGTGTTTACTTTGTCCTTGCAGTGTTGAATGGTTGCTCCATTCATTGCTTAACATTGGGATTGCTAGTGAATTAGCTTCTGTTTGTCTCTTCTGGTAACCATGTGCTTCTGTGTTGTCCAAATGGACTAAATCCATCCATTCATACATTATGAACCTCTGTAGGCCAGTGGAGGCCAATGGTGAACATTGCCTTTATTCCCATGTTTACAACCTTGGTGGGCATTCACCATTCAATTTGAGAACGCCAATTAGCCTAATCTGAATGCCTTTGGACTGTGTGAGGAAACCGGAGAACCCGGAGGAAATCCACCAGGCAATGAGGCCTCGAGATGGAAATCGAACCCGGACAAATTGATTAAATATATACATTTAATTGAATTTAATACCTTGTGAGTGGGCCAAGAATAAAACAGTTGCTTAAAAATGCTTACAAAAATTCCAGAGTATTTCTTTAAGGTTACTATCTGGGGAATTATGGATACATGTTTTGTTATATAATTCTGTCCCAAACACACTGTTAAACCTACGAAAGAAAACTACTAGTAATACTTAATATCACTTCAGTACAAACATCCTTAATGCCGTAAAGTTCCGAAATGAAGCTAACAGAACGTGTTGCTGTTAGCGACATCTGTACGATGTCTCGCCAGAGCAGTTGGCATGGAAATGCTTTTACCGGCTGACATTCAAAAATAAACTGAAATAGGTCTGAGACTCAGACAGATGGAAAATGCTAGATAAGTTACACAAGGTATGTGTTTCAGTCCTAAACTAGCAGGCCTGTGTATGCTCTTCATTGAGGCGTGCTTGAGACTTGCATCATACTTCTATCAGCACTGAAGTTGGCACTACAGTATTCCCATGCGAACATCCAAGCAGCAAAATCCCATTTTACTTGTGTGTGTGTGTGTGTGTGTGTGTGTGTGTGTGTGTATAATCTACAGTGCCATTGTGATGCAAAAATACTAATATGCATGAGTCAGGCTAACATTTTACACCTAAATCCCGGTTGTGTTGTTGTGACACACACGTGTGTGTGGGTAAGGGTGAGTGAATGTTTACTTTTCCTTCACTGCTTCCAGTAATGTGTTAACTCTCAGACCTCCTGGGCAGACTGCTGGGGGTGTGGACTAGCTTTAACATTTTTTTTTATTATTATTTAGGAAAAAGCCAATGCTTGCCCTTTGCACCTCAGCATGGGGCTGAATGATAACACACACACACACACACACACACACACACACACACACACACACACACACATAGCCTTCTTCCTTGGTTAATGTATTGTGGAGAAAAACTAAGCCATCTCTCCAGACCAACAATAAGAATCATAATAATTTATTATTTATTATTTTCAAGATTGATAAAGAATTACATCGTCTCTTACATCATCTCACATGTGACCGTCAAATGCGGTTTCTAAGCAATTCGCAAACCTTTTTCTTTTTTTCGCATTATAGAATGCTCTTAAAACTGAACGAATCTTAACTTCTTACAAATCAATTCAGCTCCCTAGTTAAACAATCTGTTAAAGCACTGTGTGTTTGGAGTGAGGTGGTTTGAGTGTATACGTTCGTTCACGTGTTACCATGTAAATGATGGTTAAAGTGCACAGTGCTGTACCCCCCCCCTAGGTAGCTGAGTTAGCAGATTGTAGTGTGAAGACGTAAAAATGCTTTCAGGGGAATGTTACTGAATGTGTCCAGGCTACGTGTGAGACCGCAGGGTGGCTTTAAGCACCAGGTTTTAATGACGTGAGTCACGGAGTGTGTGAGAACGTCTGGGGCAAACTCAGCAATTTCTAACTGTTACCATGCTTGGAACAATTTTGATAAAAAGAGAGAGACTGTGTCGGACTGACTGTCTAGGAAAAATCTTTTTGTTTCTCTTTTTAAGTTTAAGTTCTTTTTAAATTTAAGATTGAAAATTCAATCAGTATACAGGAAGTTACGAACAGTTATGTGCCAGATTATAAACTGTAAACTATAAAGTTTTGAAAGTGTACTGCACATGCTGAAACTTTTTGAATTTAATGAAACTTTTTGCAGTACGCAGATTTCTGCCTGAAGTTTAATCTGCACCATACGTGAAATCAAAATTTTGAGCAAAAAAACGTTGTTATGTGCCGGAATTAAAATAAGCTACTAATACGCGACTTGCTTAATGTAAACGAACAGTTCCACCAATAAATGAATTAATCAGAAAAGCTAAACAGGCGGCACGGTGGTGTAGTGGTCAGCACTGTCGCCTTGCACCGCCAGGGTCCGGGTTCGATCCCCGGCCAGCCTCGATTCCCGTCTCTGTGTGCATGGAGTTTGCATGTTCTCCCCGTGCTTGGTGGGTTTCCTCCGGGTACTCCGGGTTCCTCCCACAGTCCAAAGACATGTAGGTTAGGCTAATTGGCGTTCCCAAATTGTCCGTAGTGTGTGAATGAGTGAGCGTATGTATGTATGTGTGTGTGTGTCTGTGCCCTGTGATGGATTGGCACCCTGTCTAGGGTGTACCCTGCCATGTGCCCCAAGTCTCCTGGGATAGGCCTCAGGCAATTAGTTCATATTTTCACCACGCTGAAATACCAGCGCCGAAGTGGTATAAGTGAATTTTAACGGACTGGTGTAGTTTTAAGACAAAACTCAATCTTCACTCCCCGATTACCGAACAGGGAGTGTATTTGACTGATGATGAAGGAAGCACAACTTAGTGTAAACAAGGCGTAAGATACGCAAACTCTTTTCCCGTCAGCGACAGGTAGTTACACTAGTGCAGTATAGACTGTACTAACAGCACGCCGACCAATCCGAGGAAATGTAATAGTCAATGTGTTCTGTACAGTGTGGATTTGGATGTGTGTGATGTTTAACGTCATGCTAATCACTTAGAAAAACGGCAGTTGGCAATTAGCTAGGTGACATCATGCTAACTGAGAACAACCCTACTTAATTAATCATGTTTTTGTTCTTATGCATTAGCAATCCACAAACGCGACCTTGTGCTAGCATATAAAACGTCAAGACTGACCAGCCATCACACGTTGCTGCCAGCACACAGTGGGGTTTCAATTCACAACATTTGCTTAACACTGCTAACTTAACACATTCACCAGTAATAATGTTTGGATAGATCCGCAAGTCACATGTCGAACAGGAAGTTGCACATAAGCAAAGTAAGGTGATTTCGGGATACTGTTCGACTGTTATTGAAAGGTAAACGTATTCATTAAAAATGCTCTTATTTGCATGGATTAACAAAAATCAACAATACTTTGTGTCATCAATGCTAGTCAGGGGTAGCTCTGGGGCTAAGGCTTTGGACTACTGATCGAATTGTCACTGTATGTGACAAATAAAATTTGAATTTGAATTTGAAAATTTGAATTTGAAATGTTGCAAATGTAAACGCTAAAACAGACCTCACTCCTGTAACTTGTTTAAGAGCAAAAAAGTGAATTATGAGTGAAGAAAGCGAGAGACTGCTGTAGGAGATGAGTTCGTAAATTTTCTGAAGGGTCTAATTCATAGTTTCTCAGGTTTAATAAAGAAAGAAAAAGCAGTACGTAAAGTGTTAAAGGGGTTAAAAGCTCTTTACTATCTTGTCGCAACAGGCAGGCCCAAGCACACCAGGATTAACTGCAGTCTGTAGGACACTTCATAGTCAGTTGAATAAACACAACAACTTTCTGCATGATCAAATATCACTGGCTTGACTTGCACTCTTCCTCAGCTTAAGAATCATGTCAAGCTTTGTCCTTACTTGCGTCTAGTTCTCGAGAATGCTTTCTGCCGCTGACAAGACACCTGAATGGGAAAAAATGAAAAATTAATCACTTGCGCCACTCGTGCTCTAACAACGTTTAAGGGTTCGCCATTCTTGAAAGGTACACATAGGAAGCCTATAGGCTCTGTGGGTATTCCCTCTGTAAACACTACTGGCTGGGGGAGCCATTGTGGGTTACCATGGTTGGTTGCCGAACACTTAGCGGGAAGTGAGACGGGTAACAGATGAGCTCTGTTGTTGAGTTATAGCTGGTGATCAAGAAAGGCTTCATTGTAGACGTACCTCACACATAAGCTCAGCACTCTTTTGAAGACCGTGTTAAAAACTTATCGCATCCATCTGGCTCAGTGCTTGCTTCAGAACCAACATTGTGTTGTCACGTCACGTCTAGCTAAATTACATTACGGGAAGTTTGTCTTGGAAACGTTAGCAAGATTTGGTCGGTTACGTAATAACTAAAACCCTTTACATAACTTGGACCTGGAAAGCCACTAGACCTTTGAATGTTTTGAGGCTGGCAGGGTCATGTATGAAAAAATGTGCACATCAGCTTTGTTAGCATGAGGTGGGTATTTTCAGCCCGTTAGTTATTTTCATTTGTGCAGCGAAGTCAGAAATTCGATCTTGAATATGGTGACCATGACGTAAAAAAAACCACATGACAGGAAAGCAAGTCGATACCTCTTACCCAAGACCCAGTGAGAGTGAGATTGCAGGTTTAGGAAAGTGTTTTTTCCTTCCTGGATTCGTGTAAAGCTGCGAAGATTAAAAATGCAGCAGATCGCACAGGGATTATGTTCCCGGTCTGACTCAGCTGTATACGGCAACAACACTGGAAATACAGATTTATTTAATTCTATGTGTGCCTTGTTGTACACAAACATTACCCTGAGAGTATTTATTACATCTTCACATTACAATCTGCTAACTCAGCTACCCAGGGGCTACGGCACGGAGCATTTTAACGAGCGTTAACATGCTAACGTGAACTTATACACTCAAACCTGCTCAGCTGAATTGATTTGTAAGGAAAGTTAGTTCAGTTTCTGCGATGCAGCCACATAACCCAGTTATGACAGACTAGGGTAATAGTCTTGGCTTCAAAGTATTGACATTAATAGATGATATTTACACACGTCTACTTAGGTCACAGAGCTCCCCTAAATTGTGTCTGTCAATGCGCAAGTTGAGCTACCCCTGAGATAATGCATTTAAAAAAAAATATATATGTCAAACTCCCTCTGCTTGCCTACTCATCCAAATGCTTAGTTTCAGTGTCTATGCGAATGAACTACTGCTGAGAGAGGACCTCGTAGAACTGAACAGTAGATCTGAACAACAAGCTAGAAAGGCTTTCCCTTACATGAGGTCACTTTAGAGGGAAAATCTCATTAGAAAAAAAGCTAAGGCAGGGAATTCTCAGAGTGCACGCACACAAGAAACCCGTCAAAATGACTAAAAAGGGAATTTCTATTTCATACATGATGCCCTTTGAGGTTGAATTGTTGGAAGCTCATTTGGTACAGGACTGACTAAAGGACTAAAAAAAAATGTACAGTAAGTATTCTACAAAAATATGTATAAATTAAACGGTGCTTTTCCTCCATTTTTATTGTGGTCATCAATATAGTGAACATGGCTCTTAAATGCATTAGTTTTGCACATAAAGTCAATTATTTGCAATTTGTGCAATCATTAATTTAGAATAATTTAATTTGCCATAACTGGTTTACTGGAAAAGTTACTTCTACACTGTTAATCAATGTCAGTTTTGGTGAGACACCATTCAGCAGAGATTTGTTGGACATTTGTTGGAGATGGGATAACTGATGTTTTCCACTTATTAGCGGAAACGCCAGAGAAGAGGAACAGTACCTTCAGTTCCCATCATCATTAACCTGGCACTTGTGTACAGTTAAGAAGATTGACATGATGCCAGCAGAAGCTGAACCTTCACTCAGAGGAGACACTGTGACGCCATTCCACAGCCCTGTGTTTTAGGAATTATTGTTTACTCTGAGCATTCGTGGGAAAACCAAGGCTGCTTTGGGTGTGGACTGTGTGTGTGTGTGTGTGTGTGTGTGTGTGTGTGTGTGTGTGTGTGTGTGTGTGTGTGTGTGTGTGTGTGTGTGTGGGCAAATGCTAGGTCACGGGTACGAGCTGTAATCCTCCTTGCATTAGCCTTTGTAAATGATGATGGAGCGACTCCGTGTACTTAGAGGTTTGGTTAATGCTACTTGCGTGTGGATTTATCTACACTACTACTTTCAACTTCTACTTATAATGGCATAACAGTAACAATATATATGTGACGACATCACGAACGTAGCAATTGTTGAGGCTGGACTGCATTGAAGATGTGCATAACATGACATAAGCAGTCAATGCAAATTCCAGCTTAGCCAAAAAGTGTACAAACCTTTCTCATTTGATTCCTAGATTACGTAAATGATCTATTTTTTTTGTTTGTTTTTTTAAGAATATTATATTACAATGATCCCAATGTTTGTTTGTTTTTCTGTACATTTTCTAACACCAACAGTGTAACAATTAACCATGCTAATCATCTTCATGATCAAATTTGAACTGTGTGATCTTCAACAGCTTCCATAGTTGCAATTTTATAAAAGCTCAGATTAGTGGTAGTGATGCAGCCTTAATGCTGTGTAAGAATGCGGAATTGTCTTCATGTTGAAACATCTTCTGAAACTGTCAGAAAAGCCATGCTCTAGAACACAGCGTTGTTCCCTGGATATCTGGAGGCGTGTAGAATAGAATATTAGAGATTCGTTTCTTTGGGACCTTCATGTGAAAACCCACAAAAAACCAAGTATAGCCAAGACCATGCCATCTCATACTCAGTGATCTACGGTCTATTCAAGCTGAGTGAACAGGTTGGATACTCGAACAAAGCCGAGCCTCTCACACACTCACTGGCTTTATGAACACTGACTCTATAGTCACGAAAGGGAATATATGTCACATGTAATGTCATGGACTATAAGACCTGCAGTCGTGTGCTACTAGCACTTTAATAAAGAGTTGCTCATAACAGTGTTATATTCTTAGGTGACTTAAAATGAAATGTTAAAATGTTTGCTATGAAGTATTGTATGCAGTGTTGTCCATAACTCTCATTAACAGTCAGAGTAATTCGGTAGGTCATTAGGAGATGAAAAGTGATTTCCATGTATCAGATAGATAGATAGATAGATAGATAGATAGATAGTGCAGGAAGTTACAGAATTTTGTTCAAATTTGAGTAAAAAACGAAGTAAATGAATGTAAAAATAGATTAACTGATTGATTAATTAATAGTTTTGTATTTCTTTAGAAGTTTTCTATTTCATCTTTCAAGTAACTATAGTTGACTTGTTAACATACAATTTTGTGTATTTTAATGTATTACTTCAAACAAAACCTATTGAGTAAAATGGAATTTTAAAGACTGATAAAATAAAAAAACAATGCTCAAGTACCGTATTGCAGGTATTGCGTTCATGCAAATGGGTGTTGAAGAACATTTCTGAATATGCGACATGTTGCAAGCGGGGTCATTTTTACAGCAGGCAGATGGGACATCTTTTCCTTAAACAGTGACTCAGCAACGGTTGTGTTGCAGCTTCCTTTCCTTCACAATGTAGTCTATTTCCTTTGACCTGCGCCCTTTTATCAGCACGGCCATAAATTCTGGACCACTTTAGCATATAAGAGCAGAGATTATATCATGGTAATGTGGGGGGTAGGACAGAGGAGATGAAGGGAGATTGGCCTGCGTGTTTTTGTTAAGGCCTACTAAGGAATTCTGGGGTTGAGTCTTTTATATGCATCAGCCACATCAAGGGACAATGATGAAGCCCGGTCCTTATCTGCCCAGAGAAGTGTGTGAATTGGGTTTCTCTCTCTCTCTCTCTCTCTCTCTCTCTCTCTCTCTCTCTCTCTCTCTCTCTCATTTCACTTTCTCCTCTCTCTCCTGTCCCAACTGCTGCTTTATGCGATGCTTTTAAAGGCTAATCCATCAGTGTCACATGCTTCTTGTCAGCACTACACTAATTGCAATGTCTTCTGAGATTTATGACAAGAGTAAAGTATTCAGAAAATTTTATCTTTTAAAAAAATAATAATTTATGGCTCAGTAATGAAAGGGATGCATTGATGATATAATGACTAAATAGAGGGTGAGGACGAGTTCATAGAACTGATGAGCATCAAGTGAAGCTAGATGACAAACAACGGGTTGGTTTAAAAACATTAATCACATCACATAGGTCCATAGGAATGTATTTTAAAAGACAGACAGAGAGGGGGGGGGGGGGGGGACTTTGGAATTTGTCTCTGTTTTAAACATATGTGAACTCAGTTGCTGTGTTTGTTATCGTAGTCTAGAATCCATTCCCTTTCTTTTTGTCCCGCCAGATGGAAATGTTCAGTCCACCAAGCCCTAAATAAACACACTGAGAGAGTAAAGTGTCCTTCAGACCATGTCCATGTCACTCATCGCCTGTTGGTACTGTCCTTCAGCACTTTTACTTCTGCACTAGGTTATTCTCAAAAAGATTCTCCATGTGACTGGAGATTCAACCGCTGATTGTTTGCGTATTCCTCTTTGCTTTTTGTCTTTTGACAGACGCTTGTGTTTGTCCACTGTTTCTTTCTTATATCTTCATTTATCAGGTTTAAAATCCCTCAACTTGCCTACTCACTTTCTCTCTATGTGGGGGTCTTGCTATAATAATATTATGCCTCTCTTATTCTCTTTCTGTTATTGTTGTATTATTTTGTAGGAGATACCTACCTCACGCAAGTCTGGACCTGCCCGAGATTTGGAGAAGGGGGGAGGGGTGGGGGGCAGGACCACAGCATTAACACTTCCTTTGAGACTCATCACTACTAGACGTTTGACCCTAATGATTTGAATCTTATCTATGAAAAGAAACGTACATTTAATTTAATTGGATGTCCGTTGTTTTAGTGGCGTTTTCACACAGGAGGCTAATGAGATTTCTGATAGATAGATAGATAGATAGATAGATAGATAGATAGATAGTACTTTATCAATCACAAATGGAAATTCTAAAGTTAAAGTTGCAAGATCACATATTATACAACCTCAAGAAAGATGAAAAAGAATATCAAGGCTAGGTTAAAAAAAGCACAATGAGAGTGTGTGAAATAATAATAATAAGAAGAAGAAGAATAAGAATAATAATTATTATTATTATTATTATTATTATTATTATTGTTATTGGTAGTAGTAGTTTGTAGTAGTAGTAAGTAATATCTTTAAAAAATCTGAGAACTGCGCAGTAGCCTTTAAAGCACAGAGCATTTTAGCCATAGTTTATTTTGCTGTTTAAAAACAAAACATTATATATTATAGGGATAGAGGGAACATGTATAGGGATTTTTTCAGTACATAATAGGCTATATGATGAACTCAATTTCATTTCATTTTAACCAGACATACAAACATGATTGAGCAAAAAAAATGTAAAAAGTCACATAGGCAAAGTAATAGCACAGATACACATGATGGTTGTTTACGGGTGTTTCCATGACCAAAAAATAAATAAATAAAATAAAATAATAGTATGCTCATTTTGAGATTTCTACAATTTTGCAATGTCATTCCAATATTCCGGTATAATGGTAAAATGTACACTTTATAAAAGTAAATATAACTTGTGTTCTACCTGACATATCAAAAACCCAAATACACAGTTTGATGGTTGAAGCCTCCTGTTAACACACACCGGCAAGGCTTCCATATAAGCACTTTTTGTTTTCTTAATCGTTATTGACCTATGCTGTGTTACCGGCATGTATCTGTGCCGGTTGAGTTTTAATTAAGGAGGTAAAACATTGCAAATAATACAAATATACCATTCCTACGCATGTATATGATGATTGTATATACAGGTGCGAACTTAATTAACTGTACATGAGGTGCTTCAGCTGTAAAATAAATAATCAGTTGTAATATTAATAAAAAGACAGAAATGAGAAAGAAAGATACCCCTTTTACAAAGACATAGTTCTCTTTTTCTATATTATCTACACACGTGGACAAAATTGTTGGTACCCTTCAGTCAATGAAAGAAAAACTCACAATGGTCACAGAAATAACTTTAATCTGACAAAAGTAATAATAAATAAGAATTCTATGAATGTTAACCAATGAAAGTCAGCCATTACTTTTCAACTATGCTTCACCGGAATTATAAAAAAAAATGAACTCATGGAACAGGCCTGGACAAAAATGATGGTACCCCTAACTTAATAGTTTGTTGCACAACCTTTTGAGGCAAAATCACTGCAATCAAACAATTCCTGTAACTGTCAATGAGACTTCTGCACCTCTCTGCAGGTATTTTGGCCCACTCCTCATGAGCAAGCTGCTCCAGTTGTTTCCGGTTTGAAGGGCGCCTTTTCCAGACGGCATGTTTCAGCTCCTTCCAAAGATGCTCAATAGGATTGAGGTCAGGGCTCATAGAAGGCCACTTTAGCCATTCTTGGGTGTTTTTAGCTGTGTTTTGGGTCATTGTCCTGTTGCAAGACCCATGACCTGCGACTGAGACCCAGCTTTCTGACACTGGCCAGCACATTTCTCTCTAGAATCCCTTGATAGTCTTGAGATATCATTGTACCCTGCACAGATTCAAGACACCCTGTGCCAGATGCAGCAAAGCAGCCCCAGAACTTAACAGAGCCTCCTCCATGTTTCACAGTAGGGACAGTGTTCTTTTCTTGATATGCTTCATTTTTCCGTCTGTGAACATAGAGCTGATGTGCCTTAGCAAAAAGTTCAATTTTTGTCTCATCTGTCCATAGGACATTCTCCCAGAAGCTTTGTGGCTTGTCAACATGTAGTTTGGCATATTCCAGTCTGGCTTTTTTATGATTTGTTTTCAACAATGGTGTCCTCCTTGGTCGTCTCCCATGTAGTCCACTTTGGCTCAAACGACGACGGATGATGCGATCTGACACTGATGTTCCTTGAGCATGAAGTTCACCTTGGATCTCTTTAGAAGTCTTTCTGGGCTCTTTTGTTACCATTCAGATTATCCGTCTCTTTGATTTGTCATCAATTTTCCTCCTGCGGCCACGTCCAGGGAGGTTGGCTACAGGCCCATGGATCTTAAATTTCTGAATAATATGTGCAACTGTAGTCACAGGAACATCTAGCTGCTTGGAAATGGTCTTATAGCCTTTACCTTTAACATGCTTGTCTATAATTTTCTTTCGAATCTCCAGAGACAACTCTTTCCTTCGCTTCCTCTGGTCCATGTTGAGTGTGATACATACCATGTCACCAAACAACACAGTGACTACCTGGAGCCCTATATATAGGCCCACTGACTGATTACAAGATTGTAGACACCTGTGATGCTAATTAGTGGACACACCTTGAATTAACATGTCCCTTTGGTCACATTATTTTCAGTATTTTCTAGGGGTACCATCATTTTTGTCCAGGCCTGTTCCATGAGTTTATTTTTTTAAATAATTCTGTTGACGCATGGTTGAAAAGCAATGTCTGACTTTCATTGGTTAACATTCATAGAATTTTTTTTAATTATTACTTTTGCCAGATTAAAGTTATTTCTGTGACCATTGTGAGTTTTTCTTTCATTGGCCGAAGGGTACCAACAATTTTGTCCACGTGTGTAGGGCAATTATGTCTAATATTTTTCATTATGTTTCAACAATTTCGATTGAACAGCGGTTTAGGCAGAAATTTAAATCACAAGTTAATGTTATTGTGCTTGTTGTACATTTTTCAGTTATTCAGTAAATATTCAGGACAGAGTAATTTAATCTTTCCAGTTTCCTAACAGAAACAAATGCATTTCCTTTGTCTTCTTAACTTCTAAAAAGAGAAAGCATGTATGTTGGTGAAAGATAAACTGTTTACGGTGTACTGCTATTGATAACAGGAGGTTAGGATCTGTTTTATTAAGATAAACCCTATAGCATTTGTGTAGTTCGTTACAATGCCTGCCAAGGTGTTCATCATTTTAAAATGAATGAAAATAAAGTTATCAAAACAAGTCTCTTTCCTCATCAAAGAGTTCCCTAACGAATAGGGAACTTTATATATACATATTTATGTATACTATATAGAAATAAAATAATAACTGCAGAGGTTATATTTGGAGTTGAGGCCATGTTGGTGTTCCTGAGTCAGAGTCTTCACTGTCTACACACAACACAACAGCTCCTTGTCCCACTCATTGACAACTGAAAAAAAAATATTTTGAAAAAACAATATTTCTGATTTATGGTATTGATGGTTATTAAAATAGTTTGCAATAGTGATAATGTAATGTAATTAATAATTTCCTGACATTACTGGGACAGAGAAGCAGATTGAACTTTTTTTTTTGTTTTTTTTGGTGGTTTAACAATATGTATTGTCACCAAGCAGCTTCACATGACATCTGCATGTACATTTACATTCCTCAGAGGCAAACGTGCCAAAAGATTACATGATGAAGAAGCACTGAGAAGAACCAGACTCAAAATTGAAACCCATCCTGTCCTAGATTACACAAATCAGTGGGATCTTGATACAATTGGCTCTAAAAAAAATCGAAATAAAACAGACTGCAATCGGACACCAACTCTAGAATTAGCTTCTTGTCATCTGTCCTCTTTTCCAGACATAACTGACTCAATCAAGGCCATTTTCACAGCTCTCAGTCTCCATCCTGAAGCCTTTTAGAGCCTATGACTGCAATTCCAGTCCCTTTATGACCACATATTAGGGCAAATGTGCTCCCATGTAAATGGTGTGATAAAGAAACGCAGGAAGATGAGGTGTCTGATTGGAGTAACTGCGCTGGGAAGATAAAAAGGCATCCCCTGCTGATAATAAGGGCCACGTTGTTGGTGCAACCTTAAAGTGCTGAAACGTCAATAAACCCTAGGTCGCCCTAGGAAGTGACTGACTTCAAAGTTATAAAAGCTTCAGTGAGACGAGATAGAGAAGCAGAGGGTATCAGCAGCTGTGCAGGGGGTTAGAAGGTCTACGCTGAACACTACGCTGTGTACAGACATGCAGTCGTTAATAAAGAAGCCGGCTTTAAAGTCATTATTCTGGCATAATTGTGGCATCTGAGATGTCAAAATCCACTGGAGATCTTGCTCAGGCTGATATCCTGGTTAAATGAGCCATTAAATCCCCCCCCCCCCCTCTCCCCCCATTAACCCCCTACACACACTAACTCTTCCCAGAAACCTTAATCATCAGCCATTACCATTTGTCCTGGATGGATATCCTGGGATAAATCCTCAGGATATCCTGATTATTCTTCCTTTCTGTTTTCTAAACCACAAGGAACATGTTGTGAACTTCACTCTCCAGCAGCTCTGACGGATCGTGACGTCCCGGTCGTCTGCTCAGCTGTTATCTTGCAACCTTTCGTGGTTTCTGATGGAGAGGAAGGACCATCTGTTTCTCAACTCAGCCTTTCATCTGACAAACGTTAGAACACCTCTTCAATCTCCTCAGACAGTAGGGCTGGTGCTGATCTTTTGCTTTCAAAAGGGGGGTGAAGATAAGACATACCCGGGCGAATTCTATAAAGCCCGGAAGAAATACATTTAATATTTCTTTTATAGCAACAAGATGGTGATAAGAATTTATTAGAATTTTTTAATGGTAATTAAGAAATTCTAATAAAATCTAATTTAAAAAGTGGTAATTAAAAAATTCTAATAAAATCTAATAGTAAAAAAAAAAAATCTCCTGCAGAGTGCTTGCAAATTCTTTGTAGGGTTCCTACAAGTCAGGTCTGGAACACTACTGAATATTGTTTAGTAGAATATTCTACATTCATTTTTGTAAAAACAGAGAAACATTTCCTCCTCTTTTTATTTACAAACCATGGTGGATACAAACTTTTTCACTTAGCTGTATGTAACTATTCCTGTCCGTCCCCCCCCCCCCCCCCCCCCCCCGGCCCAATCAGTTTAATGGCACTTTAAAACTAAAATCGAACGCTCTGCTCCTGTGAAAGTCCAGGTCATATCAGCAACTGTTATGTGATAGGGTCTCGCAGACCAAACGCAAATTGAAAAGATTATCTTGGTTCCTAATCTTTAATCCTTTGAGATTATCATTGGCATAAGAATGGGGCAGGTTGCTTAAGCTGTTTCCTGTGGGGTTCGAAACAGGACTGAAAGCAGCTTGAACATCTGCTGGCTATTCAGTGCTTCCTGTTCAGCGCTAAGAAATTTAGGAAGCACTTCCTGAACTTCAGGCCTGGTTAGTGCTCAACATACCAGATGTTGACCTCAAGGAAGCATATGTTCTTTACGGACAGACAGGGAAGCCGACAGGTATGTGCGCATTGTTGTAGATGCTCAAATCCAAGTTACAGTGAACAGGACTAGAATATTGAGTAACAGGTTCACCAGATGGTGTAGTGATAATAGTCTCAGCCAGATGATGAACTAAACTTAGGAACTTCTCTCTCTCTCTCTCTCTCTCTCTCTGTGTATATATATATATATATATATATATATATATAGATAGATAGATAGATAGATAGATAGATAGATTTATATACATATCTTCTCACACATTTCATATTTCATACACATTTCCAGAATATTGTTTTGATTCTATAAAGCTTCTATGCGATGATGACCATTGATACCATGCGTTGATAAAAAAAAAAAAAAAAAAAAAAAAAAAAAATATATATATATATATTATCATCTGGTTGCATGGTTGTCTGCATGTATGTTCGTGACACGCAAGGCTTCAGTTAATGTGTTTGTGTATGCAAGTGCTTCTGTATGTGTGTGTGTGTGTGTGTGTGCTGTGTATCTGTGTGTATTTAGACAACCCATCCACAGCATGGTGTGGTTCTGTGCACAATGTGGTGTAAATAAAGAGTGAAAGAAAGGATTAGGCACCAGAAAGCAGGATGTGTACTGAGACGGGTGATGGGCCTCAGGGCTTCTGCATTACTGTCCTACACACAAGGAGCCAAGAGTTCACATAAGATACAACAAAAATAATCGTGCCACCATTTCTTTTCTTGTTAAAACTAGTGAAGCTTACTCTAGAGACCTGGCTCCATTCATATGCATGAATATAGGGGTTCTGCCTGCCTCTATTCATATGTACAGTAGGCAGAAGGAGGAAGAGTCGCTTCCCTCCCATTCACAAGATGGCTAATCCTTATAGAAACACAATTAGACAGAAAGTCTGACTTTAGCGCTCTGTAGCATCATCCGGTCGACACAGTTTCTCCAAACCACATCAGAAACTGATCTGAAATTCCCCAAACAACTAACCATACACTGGAGAAAGGAGCTAGAATACCTCCGCCTTCCTTTTTTGTAGCAAACATTGCATTATAAATGCAATTTAATGCCATGTAAAATCAAAGGTTGACCTATAGTGTCTCAAATATTCACATTAGCTAAGTGTGAAATCTTTAATCTGCCAGTAAAATACCAGCAAAAGAAGTTTTTCCCAGCAAGCTCTGGTTAAGGCTTCCCGTCTCATTCCGATAAATTCCACCGTCTCAGTTATGATAGGTTACCAGAATTCAGTCTATGGTCATTTAGAGGCTTTATTGCATATGTAATGGTAAGCCAATCAGTGCTCCGACTCCAGCCAGAGACCCAATGGATGAAAGTTTGAAGAGTAGGAGGGAAAGTTATTCTCAACAAAAAAATATGATGTACTTATCGGAAACACGCCACATCACATAAAGTTACCCCCAAACAATCTAGCAAACATGTGCCGAAAGAATGTATTAATTGCAACAATCAGATCCAGTGTTTACATGGCTAATATTTACATATTGAATAGATTACCAAAGGTTTGCACTCCCCCGCTCTCATTCCGATCGGGCCGGACTGGGTCAGATCGCTCTGATTGATGCATTTTTATTCTGATTGAGCTTTTATTCCCATCACATCATTAGTGGAACATTAGGGTCCATGTAAACACAGCTGTTGATGCACATCATTACACATCTTAAAAAAGGCTTTCTGTACAAGAGAGGGTCGTCACATAAAATGCTCTCTATAAAAACCCGAAGAGAGAAAGAGAGAAACATAGAAAAACATAAAGCATCTCAATGAACTGGGAAACACCGGAGGTCTACAGGACCACATTAAACAATAGAAGTGCATTCTTTATAATCTAGCTGAGTTAATCAAAGAATCCCTTCATACATGTCCTGTAATTCCGGTAGATAATGAGGCACATTTTCACCCCTTTAATACAAGTGAGTAAAGTTTGTGTCCCATTGATATGAAGGTAAAAGTCAGGTGCAGGTTTCTGATCAATTTTAGACATTCATAAAAACCTCTACAGTACCCAGAAAATTTAGCTGTACCTAAAATTGCTTTTCTCATCAGGGTGACAAGGACACTCTCCATCATCGTAAAGCCATGTCTCTCTGCAGACACTCTAAAATCACTCAAACGCATTTGTCCATCAATCCGTCTAAAAATTTAAAAAACAAAAATGTATGAGAGACTGTCATCACAAAGTCAAAAACTGTCCTTCTTAAGTATTCATATGATTTCTATCCTTATGGGGGTGTTTGGTTCCTATTGAGATAAACCTATAAAGACACACCTCTTGCATTTTAGCCAAACGAGTCGCAATCATAGAGAGAACAAGCACTAAGAAGAAAGCGCACTAAACAGACACAATGAAGTTGTTGGTGTTGGGGGGGGGGGGGGGGGGGGGGGCATGTCTCTCTGAGCAATAACTCTATGATTTGTGACACAGCCGTAAGGGCTGCCATTTGTCTGGGGATTACCTCATCCTAAATGGAAACCCTAGAGGTTTTCTAACCTCCCCCGATCCCTCCCTTTCTTTCACCAAACCCACTACTGCTACAATTAGCACCGCTGCTGAGTCTCTCTTCCATTGTGCTACTTTCTCTTTCCCTTTCCTCTGTCTGACTGTATTACACGTAACAAGAACTAGCCTTGAGATGGCATAAGAAATACCTTTTTGTTTGTGTGTGTCCTGGGGGAGATTGAGATATGCCCTCCCGAGTTTTAATGTTGAAATCCATTTCACCTACAAGCATGATGTAAGGGTGCGTAATCTGTGCACTGTAAGTTTGTAGCTTTTGTAAAAGCTTTTTAGAAACCACTGCTGCATTATGGGATTGAGACATCATATCGTCTGATATTTGAGCTACTTTACCTTCGATTTTAAGTGATGATATGAGGGGCGTTTAGGTCAAACTGGGACTGAAATGACTAGGACTGGGTCCAGAAATTTCTTGTATACATACAGCGATGAGACTCTTAGATGCAGTAAGGCATTCGAATGGTGCAAACGGTTTAAAGAAGGCTGTACGTCCATGACTGATGACCAAGGCACCACCCCTCCCCCCCCCCCCCCCCCCCCACGTTCTATCCGATGATCCTTGAAAACAGATAACCTGTCGCCAACTTGCAGAAGAGACTAATCTGTCTGTGGGAACTGTACACACTATCAATCACCAACACCACTTGCACATTACAGGAACACGACTGGGAGCTATTAGCACATCCCCAGTCCAAAGGAGTTCCTGGTAGGCCGGCGTGTCAGATGAAAAGCAGGCTCATCGCTCATCGCTCCATAGCGCTGAGACAACTTAGTACCTCGATGGGATCCAAGCTCTAGTGAAACGCTGGGATAAGTGCATTATTGTAGCAGGGGATTATATAGAGAAATAAAGGGAGTTTTTACTTTTGTAACTATGTTTTGTTATTCTTCACAAATCAAAAGTCTTGGTTTGACTCGAGCACTCTTCTTAGATAATTAGTAGCAAGTAACTTAACTGACATTAGTCCGTTTTATTGCCATGCAAATATTTGTATCCGAACAAAGCATTCCTATGATGCCCCACATTGTCAACGCAATGCATTCAGAGTCATAACAGTGTTACACCACATCTTAACTGATACGATCAGATGAACAAATAGCCTTTATTATTTTTCCAAGTTGTCTCTGTTGGGCTTGACATCTGTATTCTTTAGATATGTTTTTCAGGTTTGTTGCTTGCGTGTCTGTGCATGCACTAATACGAGTCCACCGTCAGTTGACATTCACATGTCCTCTCAAGCCCATTTCAGTGTTTCCTAGCTATAATAGCCCATACTCTATTGAACATGGGTGTTGCAAATGTTTTGTGTTGTACTGACAACTTGACAGGCTCAAGAAGCAGCATTAAACCTGTATTTAGTAGCTTGTAAGTATGAATGCTCTAAGATAATTGGACATCTTTTCATCGCATGTGGCATGTCTTGGCTTAATAGAGTACATCCTTCAATCCATTCACATGCCGTTATTTCGGATCACATCTGCCGAGCATTTGCTGAGAATAATTCATGGGAAAATAATCCACCGCATTCTTGCTCTTTAATCTTTTCATTCAGTAAACATCGGCACATTGTGTTCCGCTTTATTTTTAAACAGCTGAACAGTTGAAGGGTTTATTTTGAACTTCATATTTCCATCTCATTCAATAGCACATACCGATTCAGCTCTTAGTATCAGAGAATCGTTTGCCTGAATCAGTCATGTGAAACATTCGTAAACATTCAGCGAGTGGAACGCCTGATCCTTGAGAATCGACATACAATTTGTCGCCAGATTGAGGAAGACACACATCTGTGTGTGGGAACTGTAACACCACTTGCACATTACAGGAACTCGACTGGGAGTTATCGCCACATCCCCTGTACCCTGTACAGTCCTGACTCCGCTCTAAGCCATTTTCTTCTTTGAGCTATTAAAGGGGTTCCTGCGAGGCTGGTGTTTCAGACATGAAGCGGGCAGTCTGATCATGGCTTTGGAGTACTGAGAAAACTTTTCTTGATCAAAAAAAAAAAACCTTCAGAGATCGCGAGTTCGATTCCCGGGTGATGCTGTAACCTCTCGCGGCCGGAGGTCTAGAGAGAACTGATTGGCCGAGCTCTCTCAGAGGGGAGGGGTGAGAGGAACTTGGTGCTCCCACATTAATCACGGCTCTACAGCCAATCAGAGGCGCCTGTGAGCTCACGCAAGCGGAAGGAGCGGATAGCGCCATCAGCAGTTCGAAAAGATGCAGCTGGCATCACGTGGTTCGGAGGAAACACCTGATAGTCTTCGGCCCTCCCGACTGAGTGGTAGTAGTAGCCTTAATGTGGGAGCCCCCTGGTGACGGGGAGGTATGGCTTGATGGTATCTATGCACTAGTGAAACGCTAGGATAAGTGCATTAGTATAGCAGGGAATTTTATAGTTGAATAAAGGTAGTTTTTAATCTCATAAATGTGTTCTCTTATGTTGCACCATCAAAAGTCCTGCTTTGATTTGAACGCCCACTTGCCACGCTTTGAAAAATATAATACGGCATACAAATCACTGTGAGGAGTGATGCAGCTCAGCAGTTCCTATCTCCAACCCAAACTGGAATGCTTAACTAAAAAACCATAAATGCTAACTGAATGTCTTCCCAGAGAAAACTTTCACCACATTAATAATTATTGTTCTAATCAACATAAGAGCAGTATTCCACAGCGTTGTAATGCAACACAAATGAAGAGAGGTGAAAGGGTTCTCGAACACATGTGATAACAATGTACTGCGCGTGAGCTTATCCAGCCACAAGCAAGGTCAAGTCTACTGGCCTCGACCAAGCTTCAAAGGAACACAGCTGGAGCCTTCCTCCCATCTGTGCCCACATTCTCCTTCTTTTTTCTCCTTTTTTCCTTACTAGACTATTTGTTGTTCTTCCTCAGATTCGGCCCATTTCTAATCCCCTTTCTCAACAGGGTCAAGGGTCGCCGTAGCCAGACAGGGTGGGTCACGACCGAAACTTCATACGGCCAATAAAAAAGACGAGCAATTGACTAGAGCATGAAAGTCATCTTTGATGTCTAGAATTTGTTGTTGCTGATGCACAAAAAGAGGCATTGTTTCATGCTGTATTAGAAACCGTAAAACTGGACTCCACAGCTTCGGAGAATTCGAATCAGAAATAATTATATCAAGCAAAAATAAAATTTCACATACATGGAATTCGATTCATGTTTTTCCCAACATCTGGTTCCGTGCAAATATAAACTATAATTCCCCAGGATTGGTCATGTTTCTACAGCTCATTAATATGCCCGAAAAAATATGAATCATTTTTTGTTTTTACAAAACAATCCAGCTACAAGCAAACTGACATATAAATGTAACATAAACATACCCAGTCATTCTAACTCCCGCGTGCTTTATTTAATTATTTTTCCTGCAATTTTAGCTCTTACAATAATCCCTTATGGGTGCGGAGTCGAAGTATTACGTCTGTATCTGTAGCGCAGAAGAGATGATGGTGTAGACCTGTAGCTTGTAAGTAAAAGTTGATGAAATTTTGAGACAGTGTGTCACAGACTTCTTAATCCTCCTAAAACCTGGTCAGACAGAGATGAAAAGGGGCCCAAGAGATAATGTGGGATCCATCTGTGTGCTTTATAAAAAGCGTTCTGAATCAAGTGCAGAACTTTAATCCTGTCCCAACTTATTTAAACCACTGTAATTGTGAACATACAGTATGAGTGATTTAGCAAATTAGCAATTAGCAAACAGCACTACCTTGCCGTCACTACCGCGGGCATGCAACAAAAAGGAAATAACGAAAAAAGGTTTTGTACTGACATCAAAATTCAAACCATTCTTTATGAATCTGAATCGTACCATGTGATGCTGTTGCACTACACATTTGCTATTCACCATAGTGTGATCTGATCTGGTGATGTTTATTAAAATGTGGATAAATTAGCTTACATCATACAGTAACTAGCCAATTAAACCTACTATAAAAAGTCTAATTCAGCTTGTAGCTCAAGATCAAGAAAGAAGAAAAACTCTTTCTTTTTCTAGGAGACGAAATGAAGAAATGTATCTAGCTCAGTAGCTAGCATTAGATAGAACTGTTAGCAAACTGTCCGTGGGACCTAAGCTAGCTAGTGAATGTATGATTTCTCCACACCTGATCATACTCTTTGGTAATTTTGCCAAGGTGAATCTTTAGAATGTAATGTGGTTTGTATGAATATCATTTCCTCACACTTAATCTCCTCATGTACTGGTACAGGATCACACATGATCAGTGAGAGTAGCGCTGTCATCAGCAGCACATTGTATGTGGGTTAATTGTCTACTTGAGTCCTTGGGTGCCATAAATGTAGGGCACTAAAAAGACAAGAAAATGTCCTAACTATAGTTTGTGCTTCTGAATTGCACCACCTGTTTGCTTTTTTGCTGAGGTAGGACTGTCATCAGCAGCACATCATATGAGAGTTAATTATCTGCTCTGAGTCCTCGGTTGCCATAAATGCAGGGCACTGTTTAAATATATTATTAAAATATTGAAATATATTTCTCTAAGAACATGTTGCGCAGTCAAACATCGCAATTCCACATTGGCCAAACATTTCCTAAATGACCTTCTGATAGCTTGATACCTAATCAGGTGCCCTTCCCAGTGAAAAATAACTTAAGAGTCTAAAGTCATTTGAACATTAAATAATGTTTATTTGCAAGGAGGTTAATATGCATAGAGAAAAAAAAAAAAACAGATGTGAAATACAATTATACACAGGAAAATGGCTTTTAAGGAAACAAAAGACAGCATATCTTTTAATAACTAGATTTTACTTTTTTTGGTTGTTTTGAATATGCAGAAAACAAACACCAACAATATTGACAGTATACAAAAGTTTTTTTTTTTTACAGGCAATAAGAGTAATCTTTGGTGCATGGGTAAAATCTGAGAAATAGTTATATTACCTGGGTAAAAGATAGGCATAAACACTTTGGCTACATAAAATATTAATAGGAATTATTCTTTAATATGGAGTGCCTTGCATAAAAGATATAGAACATGTCATCAGTCTCTTTTCCTAGAACCTGCACAGACAATATGCAATTGTAATATTTGAAAACTGTTTGAAAATCAATGCGAGAATTCTGTAAACTTCTGACCAGTGGAAGGAAGCTTGAAGACTATACCAGAGTCATGACCTTAAGCGAGGCTGGTTGAAAGCGGCGAATCTTCTTCTTCAGTGCTCTGGATGCTTTGATGCGACACGAAGCTGGTTCAGGGCGAAGGTGCTGTTGGATGGACGGCTCGTTGGCTGTGGGGCCCACAGTAGCCTCAGCCCAGACCAGACCTCCTTCGTCCTCATCTTCCTCATACAGATCATCTTCGTCCAGCGACAGGCTGCTGTCTGAGTCAGAACCAGTTTGAGACTCCTGGCTGGACTCGCTGTCTCCGAAGCGGTTGGTGGTGTAGTCACTCAGCTCTCCCTCGCTGCTCTCCACGATGGTTGAGTGAAAGAGAGAGGCACACTCGGCCGAGTACTCTGACTCACACCTGGGTGGGTAGCGTGTAGACAGGGGTGCAGGGGGATATCTCAAGTTCAGGTTGCTAAAGTAAGAAGAGGAGGACAGAGAGGGATGGAGTGGACGAGAAACACCACCGCAGTGGCCCGAGCGAGGTCTCATGCTCAGACTTCTCACCATTCCTGACTTTTGTGTGACTTTCTGAATAGGCACCTCCCTGGACCTCTGGTAGTGGCCTGGGGGAGCATGTGGAATCTGGATCTCTGAAGCATGGGTCCATTTTTGAGAGCTTTGCTTCTTTCGGGATACATTCTCCAAGTCTGGGAACTGAGCCTTTGGGGGTTTGCTGCATTTGGATGTATGTTTCTGCTGTCGATTTGACTGAAGGTGAGTGCCACATAGATTTCCAGACCCCAAAAGACTGGATTCTGAACAAGAATGAAGTATGGGCTCCATAACAGAAGCATCGATCCAATCTCTCTCTGAATTGAACTGCTTTGGATTTCTATCCCCACGCATTTTAGTGCTGTATCCTTTATCCTTTTCATGATCTCTAAATGAGTGCTTCAGATGATGCTTCTTACCTGTCGGTTTCTCGTGACCCTTCTTACGCAGTTTCACAGCCTTGGTCTTTTTGTCTGCCTGACGCACCTTTACCCTCTGAGACCCTGCAGGCACAAACTGGGCACAAACAAATTCTGTAGCTGTATGAGTGCAACCTCCGTCTCTGCTTTTATTCTCCTTATTAGAGAAGGTAAAGCTCGGTCTCCGCTCAGGAACCTGTGCAATGGTTGATGCTTCCTCACATCCATTCCCCTTGTCAAACCCATCTCTAGGCTCATCCTCCTTCTCTTGACCTATTGCTGTAGTAGGTTTTTGGGTCCTTGAATACTGGACAGGACATGTTTGTCTGTAATCTTCTGCTCTAATGATATTCAGGTTCATTTGCTCATTGTCAGCAGGTCTAGATTTCTTTACATCAAGCACTGGATTCTCGATTTTACGCTCTAGGGATTGCTGAACTTCATCTTTCTCTTGCATCATTCTGAACCCCAAAATCCCATGATCCTGAGCAGTACTATCTGGAACCGGACCTTTCTCCACACCCAACTCACTCAGGAGGCTCATTTTACTTGAGCTGCGCTGGAGCAATTTCACAATATAACCTTCAGCTTTGGGGCCACTTGACTCTTGCTTGGGAAGTGTGTCCTTAGAAAGTCCCATTTTGGTGTGTTTATCCTGGGTATCTATGGCCACAGGTCCTCCCTTATCTCCACTGAGAGAGAAGATAGGACTCTGGAGGGCTACAGCATGCAGGGGGCTTGGGTAGCAGTACACTTCAGTACCATTGCGGGATACAAGGCTGCTCTGATATTTGGGATCCATGTTGAGTTCAACAAACTTACTGGACAGTGTGGATGTTTTACCATCAGCAGGTTTGTATGAAGCAAATGCAGGATTGATGACTCTATCAAGATCACCTGGGAGAAAAAGAAAAAAAAATTATCTCTGAGGGAACCCGACGAGTTTATATTTTAGAAAAAGCTTCGACTAAAACTATTTTAGAAATCAATAGTGAGTGACCATGAAGTGTTCATGCTCACCTGTCGAGACAGGCCTTTGTCTGGTTCTCCCTGAGCTGATTGAACCTGTTCGTATTCCACTACTCCCCAGACGGACACCTAGCCCTCGTGGGATGTCCGGTTGAGCCGTAGACTCATCCGCAGAGCGTCTACGGCACGCATCAGCCTGCGCTTGGGCGTTTCGGCCGTGAACAGCCGAGAAGCCCGAGGACAGCGGATGGAGGCTCGCTTGAGATGAAGTTGAGAGACATTCACTGTATACAGACGTGCAGGAGTTCGACAGAGAGCCCAAACCACCATCACTGAGCTCGAAGAATCCTAAAGAAAAAAATGTCCGTTATTAGATACACTGAATAAACAAGTGTCTCACATGCTTTGTATGTTATACGCTTTTAATGGGTATATGATGTATATAATTCTGTCTGCTCACCTGAACTGGGTCGGCTGTCACTCTCAAGGTGTTCAGCAGAGGTTTTACAAGCATCCAGTTTAAGCTCATTGATCTGCTGGTCCAGTTGCTGCAGGTGTGTTTTTAGTCCGATGTCTTGCCTGCGCAAACGGGTCTACAAAGAACGTGCATGCTGGTTAGCAAAGAGGTGACAGATTTATAATAGCTCGGGATTTGAGTTTGATGATTAAACTGATAATGAACACAAAGTTCTTTTTTTTTTTTCATCATGTTCAGTAAACATCCCATCCCATGTAATACACAGAGGACATGTGAAACACTGCACATTGACAATATCTCAAGCTCAGGATTGAGGCAGTAATGCTATCTGTTACAAATCCACACTTTCCTTTTATAATTCCCTTATTTTATATAAAGGTTTTCAGTAGGGGTAGTGCAATATATGACAAAGTGCAAATCAAATTTAATTTGAAGCATGTGCTCTTTTTATATACACATCAGGAGATCAAAGTTAGCATTAAGGGGGAAAAAAAGACACTTAGCGAGACCTTCGTATGAGAGCAAACAAAGTTCATTCATGCATGTGACTATACAAAGTCGTGTACATTTAACCGCTCAATTGACTATGGAAGCAAAATAAAGAGAAAACAATGGAGGCAGTTCCTTAAAGATCTGTAATGAATGACATAGGCCTCCTGGCGTGTTATAAGACATTTGGGGGAAGGAAAGAAAGAGGTAAAAAAAAAAAGAAGAAAGAAGGAGTGTAGTTGACCATTAACCATGCAAGGACAGGGAATGGCCTGGGGGTGCGATGTTGAAAGTTCACTCATCTCTCCCGTGGAGAAACACAGACCACTGTGTGCATTTAAACAATACAAGACTAAGACAAATACTGAACTGTAAAACTGTATGCCAAACACAGAGTCAAAGAATTCCATAACCATTCACTAACATCCGCATAAAGAGAGGCTTTAAACAATTATACCACAAAAGAATTATGATCAGATTACCACCTGTAATAAAAGTGTGTGGGATGAACCCAAAAAACATTGAACATGTTTGTAAATTGGTTTCCACATATAACTCCACATTAATTCCACATTTATTTACATCACCTTGAGATGTTATTTTTCTCTAAGAGTAACTGGATACGGAGTACAGCATTATGTTTTTCCACTCGACTTGCGTGTTATTTCCACGCGGTTCAATCCCTTTAATTGGGGGCTGCTGTCGTAGAAAAAAGAAAAATTCCCAGTTCACTGAGCAGGACCACATCCTCTGGAGGAATTCCACCTTGGGGAGCTACTGTTCCCCTCCAATTCAATAGAGTACACGAGTTCACCGAAAGTGCAAACGATTCACCCGAGACGATCTCAATCTTCCAATTGGTCGCTATTTTTAATCAATCTCCAGTGCTTATTAGGTCATGTGCACTCTTAAGGAGTTCTACATTTTCCCAACATCATTAGTCTATATGTGGTTGTGTGTGTTAGGAGACGGATCAGATGACCTGCACTAGGGCTGCAGAACGGGGTCAAACCTGTGTCGCCAAACCGAGGTCGGTCATTTGCTTCTCTGTGGCCATTCTAATTAAAGCGGGTTAATGATCAGAGATGGAAACACACACACACACACACACCCCAACCTGCCCAGGAAGCCCCCACCCTCCGGTCCTGTCCCTTGGAATGAACATTGATTTATGACCACCCCCAGCTGCGCAGTCACACCAACAAGTGCTGTAATGTAATGCGGCGCACAAAGCGCAGGAGGTCCTAAAGGTCTAGATTCAAACGGGGAAATTAACTCTTGTAACAAAATTTTGGCTTTAAATTTTTGCAAATACACCGAGTTTCTCTCCCAGTCACACTGAACTCACATTTAGTGTTATGTATTTACCTGCACTTTCAATGTGTTTCTTTAAACTATTTTTTTTTTTTGTTGTTGTTACACCATGGACTTCACCTGGCCCCACAGGGTTAAAATCAAGAGGGTTTAGATCTGGGGATCTCTGAGGACATGCTGTAGGGCCACAGGGCCAATCCAAAAAACCCTCTAGCTGTTGAATCAACCATCCCCTTTCACACACATATGGAGACTTTTGGGATGCACTGTAGATCAGTATTTCAACCTTGAGACTTGTTCAATCCTATCAACTATCAATGACAGTTGTTTATTTCGCGTATACATATGTCATGCATACATGTTTTCATATGCAGTTTCAAAGCTAGTAATTGATGTATTGTGTTTGGTTTTAATAGCATGCATCTATCCAAATCTGAACTATAATTTGCGCACATGCATTGCTAATGTACTAGTTATGCATTTCTTACCAGTTGCTGTTTCAGGGCTGTGAGAGTCGCCTCAAGCCGCTGCTGCTCCTCGGCTCGGTTTGCCACCTCGTCACTTTGGTGCAAACACACACCACTGCTCGGTTGCTCACTCTCCCTCTGCGTGTGCGTGTCCATGCGGAGCGCGCGCTGCACCATGTCGCCCTGTTTCTCCCGCAAATGTTGCAGCTCTTGCAGCCCCGCAAACGCCGCCCGCAGCCTCTCCGCCGCCCTGCTGCGGTCCACGGCTGCAGGCGCGAGCGCGCTGCCGGACATCTCCGGTTTCCTGCTCAACATCGTCGCGCGCGCAGAGCTCGTTAACGCATATCCAGAGGCGAGACGACTGCGCGTGAGGCTGCCCACTGGTGCGCGCGCTCCGCGCTCCAGAGCAGATACAACGGAGCGGCTCGAAAGCACGCCCACAGAAAGGGCGTGGCGATTTCACCTCGCCAAGGCAAAACAACATCTGTCACAGGTAATGGGATTAAACAAAGGGAGGCTACTACAGCAAACTGGTCCCCCAGAATGTCATTTTATATATTTTTAAATGCTTTGAATAGGTTCAAGTTAAGATTATTTTAGATATACCTTTCCCATGAATCATCCACAAGATAACAACAGGGATAGCTTCCATAATAATAATAATAGTGTCTTTATGTTTATAAAACATGGTGGAAGAAAGAATGTCCATGTACAAAGATCTCACTTTTGCCTGTGTACAAACACATAGACACCAAAAGTCCAACAGGAATCATCCACAAGTTGGCATTAAAAAGTTGTAAAACAAAAAAACAAAAATAATTGCCCTGGCAGCATGTTGGCTAAGTGGTTAGCACTGTTACTTTGCACCTCCAGGGTCCAGGTTCGATTCCTGCCATGGGAGTTTACATGTTCTCCTCAGTTGCCTACCACAGTCCAAAGATATGCAGATTAGGCTAATTGGCATTCTCAATGTGTGTGAGAATGCCACACACATCGAGTGCGTAAATGAGCGTGTGTATGTGTGTACAGTATCAATGTGTGCCCTGCAATGGATTGGCACCACTTCCCGGGTGTATCAAGTCTCTGTAAAACTTTCATTTCTAATCAAACATCTGGTCTTTGCTTCAACATACGTGCAAAAACACTTGCTCTTGTCTGCATTTACTGCAATTGTCCAGCTATTGACAAGAACATTGTTTTCGTGCTCCATCTAGTGGTAAGAGAATGTTTTTTTTAACGTCACTTAAAAACGTCTATTTATTAATATTTTTGCACCACTTTCACCAAAGAACCAATGTACGTGGGTAAACATAAGCTAAGGCTAATTAACAACAACTGTATTCCTAAAGTCTTTAGTTAGATACCACGGTAACATATGTGATGGTACAAACTCGCTAAATGCTAATAGCTAACATTACAGTTGCTCTTGAGAGAATATGAATAACTTAAAATTAGTTTTGTACTTAGCAACAGCTTTAAGTTATCATGGCTAGAGTGTAATAGCCATGTTATAGCATCAAATAATATAATTTATAAAATAAAGTTGAATGCTAAAAGCTAGCTATTGTGATATAAAAATATATCATAGACGAAGTGTAAAGTTTACAAAACGTAAAACCTTTAAAAATATTCAAGGACAACAACAAAGTAACAAAGTATCTTAGTTATCTTACCTTATTTTAAGTCTACATTAAGTACACATTGGGCTCATGGTATGTAGCCTTTTGTGCATAAAACCTGTTCCTAAAGACTGATATAGACCAGACATTATGATACAGGCTTTTCCTACTGGCTACCATAGATACTAGTAGTGTAGGGACGGTTCATAAAGTTTAATTAATTTCATTTTTGCAGACAAAATGACAATGACAATTATGTTTCAATTCTGTTCAAGTTTAAAAAAAAAAAACTTTCCAAATCTTAAATCATTTAAATAAGTTTGATAAAAGGATGGAGATGAAAAAAAAAAAAAAAAAAAGTAACCACTTTATTCACCACATCAACTTTATTTTTTCAGCCCACAAAAATGCCATAAGATGTACGTCTACGTGGAAAACTGAATACTGGAGGTTGGAAAGTATGAAACCTGGTTAAAGACTCAGCATCTGCTCCATCTGAGAGAAAAAATAAGCTTCTCATCTTGTAGTAAATGTCACAAGTTGTGTTGGTGCATCTTCAGCTGAAGCTGCAGTGCAACAATTTAAAAAACAAAACAAAAAAAATTAGAAATCGCCCTTATGATCGTGATGTGGCATTAGTGGAGCTAGAAGTGCCAGTTGTGGACATTTTCTTCAGGGTGCGATTCAGCTACGAAAAACAAGCAAAGAGAAGTTAGTACAACTGGTTTTATGGATAAACTGCAATTCATGTCATGATGTTACTTTTTAGGCAAACTGGAGCACTCTGACCAATGCTCTCCTTCTTCTGTCACATGTTCAGGCAAGTTGAACATTTAGTTTCTTAGTTATATACCAAATTGAAAAATCAATAAAGTTACACAATAATAATAAATAAAAAATGCTTACTTCCTCAAACTTGTGGATCTGCCGAATAAAGAAGTCTCCATAGCGGCGGGCCACCTTCGTGTCTGCAATGTGGATCATGTCCTGGCAAGAGACAAAAATGATTATCTATAAATATCACACCAAAATCCATATACAAAAGGTTTATAATTTGAAAAATGAGCTCTGTCCACTCTGCTTCAACACGCTTGCACACACAGAAACAAGCACACAACTTTATTCACAGAACAAAGAAAACATAGGTCCTGAGCCAACACCCTAAATAAATACATAGTGAACAGTGGTTGTATCACTGACCACCATTTAAGCACATGATGGGTGCATTAAGTGTACACGCACCACTGTATCATCAAGCATGGGCCATTCGCATGGTCTACACACATGCCAGAAAGTTTGAACAGACTAATCAGACTGAAACGAATTTAAAAAGACAGAAAGTCTTCACATTTGGTAAAGTTAATATACTACAAAATATTAGAAATCACTAATGCACATTGTGGTTTTGCCCATCTGACACTAGCATATGCTGATATTAAAACGTGCAGGCCCTGCACAATATGTCTCATAGACCGTAGGTCTGCTATCCTTTGCACATCCACGCAAACACACCTTGTCAATGTAGAAGTCGACCTCGGAGGCTGACTGGAACTCTCCGTCCAGTGCAGAGATGCCAGAGGTCCACACCAAGTTCTTCATCTTGTGTTTGAACACGAGCAGCTGAATGCGGAACTCTTGCTCGGACATATCCAAAAATCCAGCCAGCTTAGCCACAGGCATGGTGGTGTAGAGCTTCAGGAAACTGCAGGCAACAAACAGAACCATAATTTAGTATGTTTTTAGTACGTTGCTCTTTTACAGAAAAATGCTTGTATTGAGTACAGTGAAGACTCACCTGCGGATAGTGGAGAGCTGAGCCTGCTGCTGGACCTCCTCAGCAAACACTTTGAGCTGCTGCTGGAATGGTTCTTTATGGTAATTCGGGTGCACGTTGTCATAATTGGGGACGACGGGCGATAGGAACTTGGGACAGGCGAAGCTGAACAGCTCTTCGAACACCTGCAGGTCTCTGAAACGATCAAAACAAAAAGTATTAATACACAAAGCAACGGATGCTCTAAGCCAGCACTATCCATTTTACAGCAATACAGAGCTTGCAAGTTTTAAAATACGCAAGTTTGCGCGTCTCACCCCTTTTGCATGCGCAGCATCTTGTCTCCGTACTTCTCTCTGAGCTGTGTGTGGATGCTCTCGTCGATCCTCATGGGGTACATGGTCAGCGCGATAGCCAGCAACCCATGCATCTGCTCATTCTGCTTGTTAATCTGAAGACAAAATCCAATAAACGTTACTTCCTTCCAAGTACTAATCTTACTGTAAAAATCAATCCTTCTCTGTTCATCATTAACGTTTAAGATGCACATTAAAAACTCAGTAAGTTAAAAGGCGATTATGCTGACCATCTCGTATTTGTATGTCGACCTCTGGAACAAGTTCCTGGTCCTCTGGATGTAGAGCAAGATGTTGGCGAAGACACGGATGGCATCCTGGTAGCGCCGCATCATCAGGTAGGCGAAACCCACATAGTAGTAGGTGGTGATCTGGCACTCGGGAACACGCGAGTACATACTCTGTGTGAAAGAGAGTATGAAGTTTACATCATCTGTACGGTGATTTTTTAAAAATTCTGATTTACTATTATTACATGTTTATTACAATTAGCCACCATATGTTTCTGACCTGATACACACTATAGCTTTATAACATATATGCTTTGAACATCTTTTACCTTCTTATTGAGTTCGATGTTCTCCAGCACTTTGATGGCCTGGTAGTAATCCCCCAGCAAGGAGTGCAGCCTCAGCAAACCCACTAAACTGAAGTAGCCCAGCATCTTGTACAGAGAGTGACGGCCGTATTCTCCAGCTACACTCTCTGGGTCTCCTGGAACACACAGTTATCCGGTACACGCAGGTTACTGAATTGTGCAGTCATTACAGACTTCACCCATTCACTGGGTTTCAGTGAGATCTCATACACGATCAAATCCAGTCATTGAGACTTATTCACTAAAGTCACTTCAAGTCTATTTGCACAGCTCTGAAATTCAGATGCAAGTTTAAATCCCTAATGATCCCTATCTGAAAGAGTAGGATTACATGTTTAAGATGTTTTGTAACCGGCGTGAATAAAATTGTAAATAATGAGATCAGGACTGTCTCTACGATTCAAGCAACCGCTGTACTGTATCTACATATTACTGCTTATATCTACAGCCTACAGGAGGCTTTGGCGGTGTAAATAATTTCTCCCACTCTCACCTCCGCTAGTGTAGACCTCCAGCTGGCGGTTGATGTTGCTCTTATCCACCAGTGAGTGCAGCACATTCAGCACGCTGTGTACATTCCAGATCTTCGGGTTGTTCCTCAGGAAGTCAATTTCCTCCTCCGACTTCTTGGCTGTCTTGCACCGGTACTGGCTGAACGATTGGAACTAGACAAGGTACAATTATACAGGGAAAACAATTGCTTTTATATGCAGCAGTTGTATTTGTTATGTACACTTGAAACCAGCAAGAAAAAAGCTTGCTCTCAGATTGTGACTTGTTAAGATCTTCAAGAGAACTGGCTTGAGAGTGTGAAAGCAACGAGTTGAGACGACTAGTTTTTGACTTACTTGGTAGATGAACTCATCGATAATGTCCCAGAGCCACTGGTTGGGAAGCTCCAAAGGTGCAGGACCATCTGCATCTAATCAATGTAATCCAGAATTAAGCTTTTCTTTTCTCTCCGTTAATGATCAAATTATAAACCATGAAATCTCAGACTTACTCAGAATGTAGTTGAAGAGGTTGCAATAATTGTAGTAGGACTCAAACCTCTGATCAAGTGTAGGTCCTCCCTGAAGAAAAATAAATAAATAAAAAGTGAGGAAAAAAACCTTGTTACGGGACAAAAAATTATTAAATGAAGGTAAAATGACCATCACAGTACTTACGCTGACTTTGGCATAAATGTGTCTGTAGTAAAGCTCCTTATAGAGTATCAGAAAAACAGCATCTATATTCATGAAAGTAAATGTAGACGATTTATTAAATTCAAAACCTGGAAAATTAGCAATCAAGTATCAAAGCTACTGTTGCTTGCTTGTAGTATAAATTACTTATCATCATCTAGTATCTATGCATCTCTATTAGAAATGAAAAAGAAAAAAATAACCTAAAAAAAAAAAATACTTACCATTTCCTACCAAGGAGGCAATAGCTTCTGCTTCTGGCCATGGAGACGTCTTAAAGAAACGTTCTGTCAGCTTATTCCAGCTGTGAAGCAAATAACACAGCAGATACATAATTTAGACGGAACGTAGTAAAATGAGGAAAGAAAGTTTCCCGAGCATACCTGTTCTCATAGATATCCTGGATGTCGTAGATCTTCTGCTCTATGCTCTCGGTGGAGACGCGGTTGGCCTGCAGCTCGTAAACCTTCTGGTCGATCAGGTCAGAGGTGGTCTTGTGGAAAAACTGCAGGAAGTTCTTGATCACCTCGGGGATGACGTGGTACGTCTGCTGGTGCTCGTACTGACGCTCATATGCCAGATCCGCTTTGGGATCACCTGCAGACACGACAGGACTTCATTTATACAATAAATACATTTTTGTTTCGTCCCCCCTGACACCCTGTCAGAGGTGTCAGAGAAGACATGAGTACAGACCACAAACATATGTTGTTCATAAGATAATTTTTTATCAGAGGAACAGGTGAAGTTTAGTTACTCACCAGTATGGAGATCATAATCATAACTGTACGGCTCGTACTGGGAGAGAGAGAGAGAGAGAGAGAGCGATAAATACAATAAACAATAATATTGTACTATTATTAGCCGTTATGACGGTTAGATAGCACATAATGCTAATGTTAACACTTTGCTCGATGTGCAGTCAAATATTTCTATTCATTTCCTAAAACTATAATAATATAATAAGCTATTAATTTTTTTTTTTTCAAAGCTCCATTATCTCCATATTGCTAACATTATTTACCTCCCCACCCGTATTCCGCAAACTCCCGCTTCTTAAAAAATAGGATTGGTCGCTTCGCCACACAAGCAACTCTCTGATTGGACTGTATCGACTACACAAACGACTAAACCAATCATGCGAACCAATCCTAGCGAAGAGGCGGGGCTTGACGGAATACAGGCCGGGAATAAAATATGACTGCCTAGCAAAAAAATGCTATCTGTACTAAAAGCTCGCGCACGCTAATATTAGTTAATATCTCGTTAAATAGAGCGTGTGATTACAAAATAGTATCTAAATAACAAAATCTTACCTCTTCCTCCTCATTTGGGTAAGACATGATGAAGCGCTGGAAGTCTTTCGGCGGTTTAAAGACTAACGCATAAATGCCAGAGTAACAGCACGAGCAGGCACGAGCCACCGGCAGTGGGAGGAAAAGGAACGCGCAGAGAACGTCCCTTCCGGTGAAAGACTTGTAGAACACGCTAAGCATTGTGGGATAGTGAGTGGCGGTTTCTTTAAACTTTTGAACACAGACCTTTAAATATATAGGTGTATTATTTTTTGTTTTCTTAAAAAAAAAACAGGTATAAAGAATTACAAACATTATATTCATATATTACATTAGAAAGGAAAATAAGATACAACTGAAAATGACATTAACAATAACATCAAGAAGAGGGGTATACTTATATACAGGTGCATCTCAATAATTTAGAAATATCATGGAAAGATTCATTTTAAACTCAAATTGTGAAACTCGGTTGTTAAATAAAATAAAATTGTTTGTATTGTATTAAGTAAATTCAACGCACACAGGACTAAGTAGATTAAGTCTTTGGTTCTTTTAATTGTGATGATTTTAGCTCACATTTAACAAAAACTCACCAATTCCCTATCCCAACAAATTAGAATATGGCAACATGCCAATCAGTTAATCAACTCAAAACACATGCAAAGGTTTCCCCAGTCATCAAAATGGTCTCTCAGGTAGGTTCACTAGGCTACGCAATCATGGGAAAGACTGCTGATCTGACAGTTGTCCAGAGGACAATCATTGACACCTTTACAAGGAGGATAACCCACGAACATTCACTGCCAAAGAAGCTGGCTGTTCAAAGAGTGCTGTATCCAAGCATGTTAACAGAAAGTTGGGTGGAAGGAGAAAGTGTGGAAGAAAAAGATGCACAACCAACTGAGAGAACTGCAGCCTTATGAGGATTGTCAGATAAAATTGATTAAAGAACTTGGATGAACTTCACAAGGAACGGACTGAGGCTTGGGTCAAGGCATCAAGAGCCACCACACACAGATGTGTCAAGGAATTTGGCTACTGTTGTCGTTTTCCTCTTGTTTATCCACTCCTGAACCACAGACAACGTCAGAGGTGTCTTACCTGGGCTAAAGAAAAGAAGAACTAGACTGTTGCCCAGTGGTCCAAAGTCCCCTTTTCAGATGAGAGCAAGTTTTGTATTTCATTTGGAAACAGAGGTCCTAGAGTCTGGAGGATGAGTGGAGAAGCTCATAGCTCAAGTTGCATGAAGTCCAGTGTTAAGTTTCCACAGACTGTGATGGTTTGGGGTGCAATGTCATCTGCTGGTGTTGGTCCATTGTGTTTTTTGAAAACCAACGTCACTGAACCTGTTTACCAAGAAATTCTGGAGCACTTCATGCTTCCTTTTGCTGACTGGCTTCTTAAAGGTGCGTATTTCCTTTTCCAGCAGTATTTGGCACCTGCCCACACTGTCCAAAAGCACCAAAAGTTAGTTAAATAACCATGGTGTTGGTGTGCTTGACTGCCCAGCAACCCCACCAGACCTGAATCCCATAGAGAATCTATAGGGTATAGTTCAAGAGGAAAATGAGAAACAAGAGACCAAAAAATGCAGATGAGCTGAAGGCCACCGTCAAAGAAACCAGGGCTTCCAGTAATTAAAGCCGGACATTAATTATCTAATAATATCAAAATATTTAACATGAAAATGTGACTTTCACTTTCACAAAATCTTTTTTTTTTATCATAATAAAATATAACATCTTTTACTTATGAATTTTTGATAGACTCAGTATAGTAAAGATTCAACATCAAACCAAAAAAAGTAACATATATTTAAAATAATAATAAAAAAAAAGGTGCAAAACAGACTCCACATACATTCCACGAATTGAACAAAATTCGGAGAGATCAGCTTTAAATCTCTTGAGAGGTAAAGATGACCACACATTTTACAAAAAAGTGTGCCAACAGGTCACTTGTCCTGGAAGGTTATTGAAATAAAACAGAGTTTTTAACTTGTTTTAAAAAAACACAAGTCGTCAGTATTGGTCAGAACTCGCTCGTTCAGTGATATCGCTTCATCCTGTATTTCGGATGTAATACAGGATGAAGAAATAAAAAAAATCTGTCTGTATGTTCAATTTAATTACATTCTACTTGTATAGTGCTTTTAACAAAGGTCATTGTCAAAAAGCTGCTTTACAGAATCAAAGGAAAATTATGGAAATGTGTACAAAATATGAAAAATTGAAATGATCAGATTGTTCCTGGTGAACAAGCTGAGGACGACGACGGCAAGTAAACTCCCTGAGATGACAGTAAGAATAAGCCTTAAGAGGAACAAGACTCAAGAGGTAACCCGTTCTCATTTGGGTGATAACAGATATGATTTGGAGTTATACTTTGTTTTAGTCAGCTGGAAATTCAATATAACAATTTATGTCTTTAAGTTAATATGGAGTTCTGTTTGTTATTTTAGGCCCATGTAGACTGTAGGAAATTCCAGCCTTGACCTATTGATCAACTGCAGTCACAAGTCCTCAGAGAACAGCTGTCTGCATCAGCCTAGGTCAAGACCGTCTTCATGGTAAAGTGAAACCGTCCACAGTCACCACTTGTATCGCAAGCACAAAAATGCTTGGCTAAATAAATAGATTTTCAGCCTAGAGTTGAAACACTGAGACTGTGTTTAAGTCCTGAACCTTAATTTAAAGGCTATTCCATAACTTTGTAAGAAAAAGCTCTGCTTTCTGCTATAGTTTTCATAATACGTAGTACTGATAAGCATCCTTTGATCGATTGAAGTAGATGTGGTTGATCGTAAGACATTAGCAGTGCACTTAGATACTGTGGCACAAGACCATTTAGTGCTTTATACAGTAGTACAACAATACTATTTTAAAATCAGTGCAAAATTGCACAGGGAGCCAATACAGTGTGGATAGGGGTGATGCAATCTTCTGGTTCTAGTGAGGACTCTCGCTGCTGCATTCCGGACTAACTGAGACTTTTTTATGCACCTAGTTAAAGAACCAGACAGCGAGGCGTTAAATTTGTCCAACCTAGAGGCGCTGAAAGCATGAAATAATCTTTCGGCATATTAGTAATAATATATTTTTTATATTGGCAATATTTCTGAGATGAAAGAATGCTATTCTGGTAATATTATCTACATGAGTTTCAAATGAAAGATTTATAATCAGTTTTTACAGTGGAAGAGCCCATCATCTCTCTGACCGAAAAACAAAACAAAAACAAGGCAGGTTCGCAGCCCGACTAAGTTCATGCGTCTTTTTCGAATTCGTGCCCAGGGACCAGACTGTAGTGAGTTTTACTGGAAGGTTTTCTGAGGAAGACGTACGGTGAAACAAACAAACAAACAAAAAAAAAAAACTGAGATTATAAACAGAACTAATCTCGAAACTTTTTGTTACCCCCTCGTATTTTGGAATGTGACACGAACTGCGCTTGGGAAACTGTAATAGTAAAACCCTACCAGCAGAGGGAGGCATTTGACCGTTTTTTTTTTCTAACACGCGAACGTGTAAATATGAACATATAAGTATACAGCCAGCTATTTTAACATTTGGCTTCATAACTCAATGTAAATATTTAACAGCTTTCTTTATCAATAGGAGGCCGTATAAATACATTTTTATGAATCATTTTTATGAGCTACCTAAACTATTTGGTCCTTCCATTCATCAGGTACTGTATGTGTCAGTGGGTACTGAAATCAGTGTAAAAGGTTAATTAAATTCCTCCCTGAATTCACTGGAGAAAAAAACAAAACAAAACTGAAATTGGAAAGCCCAGATCTATGCCAACCCGAGAAACCACAAGCTACAGCCGGCTGCTTACCTCAATCCCACTAAGCAGACAAGGCATCATTTTTTACTTTCAGTTGTTTTTATATGACCTGAGTGAATAATGAAGATAGTTATTATTCAGAGTCTGTCGTCATCATCATCATCATCATCATCATCATCATCATCTCATCAGCTGCTGCATCAGCAGCTCATGGACGATTAAAATGTTTTGTTTTGTTATATTTAGATCACCTTTACTTAATAGAAAGAATAGAAGGATCTAAAAGTATACATCATGCTCAGCCTTTTATCGTCCATTTAACAGTATATAGATATAATAATATGGTGGAAATATTTTGGAAATTTGGGCATCTTGGACAATGCTATGCTTCCAAATTTGTGACAACAATTAAGGGAAGGCCCTTTTCTATTCCAACATGACTGTAGCCCCAGTGCACAAAGCAAGGACTATAAAGACATGGCTTGATGAGTTTGGTGTGGAGGAACTTGACACAGCCCTGACCTCAACCCCATCGAGCACCTTTGGGATGAACTGAAACAGAGATTGGGCTTTTCATCCAACATCAGTTACTGACCTCAGAAATGGTCTACAGAATGAATATACACAAATTCCCACAGAAACCCCAAAATCTTGTGGACAGCCTTCCAGGAAGAGTGGAAACTGTTATAGCTGCAAAAGGGGGACCAAGTCTATGTTGAAATGTATTTATTTTAATACAGTGTCATTGTAGGTCAAATGCTTTTGTCCATATAATATAATATAATATAATATAATATAATATAATATAATAAATGGGAAAAGGATGAGTATCCACTAAGTGTTTGCGTTAAATCACCAGCATCCAAAAGATTTATAAAACCCAAACCCCCTTCCATCCGATAACGACTCTCACAGGGGGAGGAGAGAAAGAGAGAGAGAGAGAGAGAGTGTGTGTGTGTATATGTGGGTGTGTGTGATGGTATCTAAAGGCAGTGTGCAGTCTCCACGCAGCGCATCTCTCACTCTCCTGCTGCGCAAAAACGTGCGCACTCTGCGCGTTTCTCCACTCCAAGACTCTGAGCAGCCGGCTTCACCTGTGATCCCCGTATCAGACCGGGAGAGAACGCGGATTCTGCTTGTTGCTGCACGAGAAGAACAAGACATTAAGAAGAAAGTGAATTTTGGGAGAGATTTTGGTGCTCAGGATGAGGGACTCTGTGCTGCTGCTGCTGGTGCTGGTGCTCGGGTTGCTCCATGAGGCGAGCGCGCAGAAACTCTCCGCGCTCACGGTGAGTCGGGCACGCGCGGGTGGTGGTGATGATGATTGCTTTTATGACACCACTTCGTTAAGTTCTAATTATTTGACTTGATGATGAGAGATGTGCACTTTCAAGACAGATGTTCAGTAATGCACAGATGTGCACTAAACAAATGAAGGAGTGATAGTCATATTTCATTAGAAAGGTTGAGCATTCATTAAGCACATCAAGTTCAATTAAGTGAATTTTATACACGTTACGTTTCTACAGGTGTTTTTTTTTATTATTATATACATTTCACTTCTTCTTTTTTTTTTTTTTTAAATCACCACTTTATTTTATATTATGTGCTGCCAACATATTAAAATGCACTTGTTTTCCCCCTAATCACATAGGACATGTTGTTTTCTTCTATTAAATATTGGGTTGTTTTAATAACTATCTTATATATTTTAGCATATTTTAACCAGTTAGTGAAACACTCAGTTGTTTGGATAATGTATACAACCTTGAAGGCCAATTGAAGTAGTCTAGATTCAACCTTAAACTAGGCTATGATCTGCTGGAACACGTTCTGCTAGTGAAGCTTAGAGAGAGATCAGACCACTGAATCTTGAATGAAGAGATTTATCTTCCAAGGAAGGTTTAGCATTCATGGTGATGACTTTAAGGACAGCAGACTAAAGTATTACAGCCTTGGAAATGTTTAATATGGGTGGTGGTGATGATGATGATGATGATGATGATGATGATAATGATCATGCACTAAAAGTTAATGTCATAAACACTACTTGTCAGACATTTTCTTAACTCATTTTTACGAGTTATAAACATTGCTATATTGAGATATCATCATCATTACACCGAGGAAAGCGTGAAGGTGCAGAAAAGTTTTTATGATGTGCACACGGCATGGTCAGCCTCCCTTTCTTTCTCGAGTTATAGATTAGCCACTCTGATTCTGTCTGTGTGGATGCGCTCTTATCACCAAAAACATGCCGGTAGGTGGACTGGCTAAGCAAAAATGCTGCTAGGTGTAAATGTGTGTGTGTCATGTGTTGCAAAGGATTGGCATCTTATTCAAAGCGTATTCCCGCCTTTCAGCCTGTGTTCCTGGGATAGATGCAGTATCCGCTACCCTGACCATGATGAATGAATAAATGAATGAACCTATGAAACCTATGCGTTCTTGCTTTCTAAGTCAGGATATCTAATTTTTTTTTTTCAATTGCAGTGATTAATGATCCTGAGGAAGTCAAGGTAATTAAACTCTCGGCTGCATGTCAGAAGCATAAAGTAAAAAAAAAAAAACTTAATAGTTTCATGCAGCCTATCCGCTAATGAGAGTATGAACGTTTCTTTTCAGGGCTAAAAATTTCCAAGCGTTGTAGAGTGGCTTAGAGTCTTAGAGTCTCTCTGTACTCCCGAGAGATGTTCATTGTGCAACCCCAGCCCAAGCTTATACTTTGGTCAGCTCGTGTTATTGTGAGGACGTTATTTTTAGCCCACTGAATCTGGCACTCACTTTGAGAACTGCTTGACCGGCCAAAATCTTGATATAGGTGCTGAAAGCCAGGTTCGTTCGGAACGTCACTAGCTGGTGAGAAACACGGGAAGAACCTAAAATGTACAGGACTGAACTGTCAGAATTTTCTCTGCATAAAAGTAACACACGGTGAATCACAGGTGCACTATCAGTACATATCCTCTTGACGCCAAGGCTTGGCACGGCCTGGAGTACCTGTCCAGTGCCTGGAACAGTGTGAAATTCACAGTGCTGCCAAAAAAGTAACAGCTTCTGCGGCCAGCGGCATGTGTACACATGCACACACTCACACGCCCAGCCCGGTGACTGCGGGAAGCCGCTCTTCATTACCCCACAGCCACCAGAGACAGGCCTGTGGGAGCAAGGAGCAGAAACAGAGCTGGCTTTGATAGACAAGCTCGTCTGAGCACTTATGGGAAACCAATTCTGTGTGTGTGCCAGCAAGCTTAAACATGTCAGTGGAGGAATAGGAAATAGCCCACTCTATAATCCATAAATGTTGGTAAGCAGACAATATTTGTGTCTGTTTGACAGGTTTTGAGATATAATATGTGCCTTTGTCTGAGAGAAAAAGTTGTAATTTTTATCCTATGGTCATATTTTGGTCCTTAAGCATAATCAGCATTAACATCTCAGACCAGAAATTGTCTAGATTTCAAGTCAATCATGGGCTTATCTTTCTTTTCCATTTAGTCCTGGTCGGGTCAGCTTGGGAGACATGATCATGTTGAACATTCTTCTAGAGCCAGTCAGTGGTTTCGGTGTGGTTTTTGCGTCTTGGGGGATTTGTAAAGGGGGCATTGCTGGTATTGAGTGTGTCTAACTGGCGCTGATGTGAGTTGTTAGCACCATGGTCAGAGATACAGTGGCTGTCAATGTTTTCCCCCTGCTGGCATCTGCTTCTCTGCTAGTCTGTGCCAGGCCAGCTATCCATGAATCGAAGGCTTTTGGCAATAGGGTCTCAAGGGCATATACACGACTGTGCATATTTGCTGGGGTAAAAGTACAAATCGACCCAAGAGTCAGTTAGGAGAGGGAGAAAATAAACTGCTGGGTTCCTGCAGGTTTTTCGGTATGCACTTCGCACACTTCACAGTCCGTGGCCAGGGAAAGCCAATTTCACAGTAATAAAGTAGAATTGGTTTCTTAAGTTGAGCTGTTTTAACAGTACGGATCCTGTTACAGGTTGGACTCGAGACAGCACTCTGAAAGAAATATCAACCTTCGCATGATCCAAGACCCTGATTTTTTTTGTTCAGAGAAGATAATATAACGCTAATCACATGACCTCCTTTTAACTTTAACAAAAAGGCTTGCTGCATGTCTTGGTGCATACTGAATTCCTTTTTTAATCTCTCAGATACAAATCCTTAACGATACTCTTTCTTGTCAGGTGTGCATCGTTTGTACATTCTGAAGTTCCTGGTACCTATCATGTAGTGTGGTAAAGTGATTTAAGCTGGATGCAACCGGAATGCGTTTGAATCCCCAAAATCTTCAAAGGTCAAATCTTGAATCTGTGACATCCATCTCTGGCCAGTAGGGTTGTCATTTATTACTTATAAAAATCTTGAGACACAACTGAGTTATAGACAAAACGACTGACAGAATGTCCTACTGAGATCGTCTTTTTCAAGAATTCGTGGCTTTCTTGTGTTTACAATCATGGCAACCAGTTCTGGCCTTGAGCAATAGTTATGAACTACAGCTGTATAAAATTCATTCATCTTCTGTACCGCTTATGCTAAACAGGGTCACGGGAAGCATGGCGCCTATCCCAAGAGATTTTGGGCACAGGGTGGTGTACACCGGGTGTGGTGTAAGAAATAAGAAACCAGACAAGACTGACACTAGTGACTCCTTCATAATACATAATACTTAATACTAATACTTAATGATGATAATGTATGAAAATAAGTAGGGTGCCAATCCATTGCAGGCCACAAACCTCCACTCACACACACACACGACAGGCAAATCGGAAACACCTAATCTGCATGTCTTTGGACTGTGGGAGGAAACCGGAGTACCCGGAGGAAGCACAGGGAGAACATGCAAACTTCCCACACACAGATGAGGAATTGAACCCTCGACCCTGGAAGTGCAAGGCCACAATGCTAACCATGCTGCCATGTATAAAATATAGCTGAATATAAAATCAGCCATATAATAAACAGAACATTATGTGTCCTGGGAAATGTGATAGAATACAATATCATTTAAAAAGGTGGCAGCACTAGGGGTCAGAAGAGCAAAACTGGTTATGAATTCCGGGTGAGAAGGTGGCAATGACTCTTTCCTGTCCATCATAGAAACACAAGCCAGTCGTGGGCATTGTGAGCTTGTGTATGTGTATGAGGGTAGATAGGAGTATATATAGTATATAGGAGTAAATGTTAAAAGTTTGGAGAAATAATAAGCAAAACTGAAAAGGTACTGTTTAGTAATTTGGTCATTATCTTGCTAGTATAATATCAAACCAGCACAAGTGTGCATGTGCATGTAAATGAGAATACAGAGGAATGTGCGGTGTCAGCCCGGGGAGCCGTGTGATTTAGGGCTTGGATCCGCCGCTGCTGCCCCCAGCCTCATTATTTGCTGGCCACGCTGAGATGCCTCACGACCAAACGTTAACAAATAGCTTTGGGTAGTTAACCGCGCTCCTTACTCGCAACCAGGAATGTGGGAGGCAGCGTTGCATTGTGCAGATACACACTTTGCATTCTTGCATGTGCCTGCACACACACGTACATTCACACTCGGATGCTGGCTTACGTCGCCTTACCGGACATTCAGTGCATCTTAGACCTGCAGATGTTTAATTCTCGTCAAGTCCTGGTTGCGAATGGAAGAAATAAGAAACCAGACAAGACTGACACTAGTGACTCCTTCATAATACATAATACTTAATAATGATAGTGTATGAAAATAAGTTCATTAATACAACCTACAGTATAAAAATTTTTAAAGCATTTTTTTTAAAAACTCTGTCACTTCAGGGCCAATGAACACTTCACGTTATGTATATTGTACATTCCAGAAAACTGGCTTCAGTGAGTGATAGTGTATGTACAAAAAGAACAGTTGTGGAATACAGGAAATGTAGAATTATATATTTATGTATCTGCCTGGTACCTGCAATTCAGTTCTTAATTTCTAATCACTAGACTGCTATGCAGTGGGTTTGACTAGTTCCATCCTTCTCCATAGTGCTGTTGATAGGGGCCTCTTCATGCTACAAACACTATTTTTGCTGCAGTGTTTCTACTATTAACATCCAATCCACACATTTCACCACTTTTCCACATTAAACTAATATTTTGCACGGTGTGACTCAAACTCAGGAAGGAGAACAGCTCTAGTATATTTTTCTAACTCGCAGACAGACGTATCAGTGTTATTCTGGCTTTGTAAAAAGTCACCGGGAATGGATTTTATTTTGTTTAGTGGGAATAGTCTGCGTGAGACACAGTACGTGGTATTGTTTCAATCACAAGCTTGGTATTTGACAGAGCTGCTAGTTCATGAATGTCTTCTTGGTTTGGATTTGAGCATGCAAATGCTTTCATCTGTGTGAGAGGTTTTTTTCTTTCTTCTTTCTTCTTTTAACCCATTTGTCCTTTTTGCATAGATCTGATACAATCTGTGTACGGCTAATCTGATTCGTTTCTATTAGAAAAAGACACCTGTGAAATGCACCTGCACAGACAAAAAGTATATCCATTCTTCTCTTTATCTTTATGTCTATTCACAGCAATTAAACCCGTTTTGGAGTTTAATAGCCTGGTTAAAAGCTGTCACTTTCTTCCTTTTCTACCAAGCTGTGGACTAATGAGTTCTCACCCAATCCCAGGAAGCTTGCCATAGAAGTCCTTCACATGTCCACATCAGCCTTGTTGCTCTCCACCAGTGGCCCCCATTGACCCCTCACAGCTGGGGAGTTAAGGGCAAAAAGAACGGGGCCCAGGGCCCCTCTAGGGCAAAAAGAGGAGGGGTACCCTGGACTTCTTGTTCTTACCCGGGCTGTAACACTGCACAATGTGCTCTCTGCTGGAAGCTGGCTTCCACAACGCAGCTTTTCAGGCCCACAGTGCTTCGTTGCCTTGAGGGGGGGTAATAGGATTTGGGGTTTACTATGCTGGTGGGTCCCTGAGAAAGAAATGTATTTAAAAATCGCTTGCATGCAGCACTGTTCTCCTACACATCCCTTAATACGGCTCGTCATTTTTTGTCCCTGTAGCCAAGCTCTGGGACAATTTAGCTTTAGGTTGAAAGAACAAAGCGAGAAAAGGCACTAATTTCACAATAAGCAATTCAAACCGAATCGTTAGTGAAGCAGGAGAGATCTTACTAGCTATCCATCAATGCCAGCTGCCCATTCCTCTGGTACTCCCATGCACACTTTAATTCTTCACGGGGTCTCATGATAGAAGCTAAAAACATTCACACCCAGGCAAAGGTCTATTCATGCATGCTGTTTGATGAGTATGAATCACACTGAGACTATAGCGAAACTTCAGTCTATTCACTTGAACACTCCATTCATCTGCTCTTCCTGTGCCCTTGTTCGCAGTGAATGCATTGTGTTTGTCTTACGGAAAAAGCCTGAACCCCGGCCTTTCAGAGCCTCCGAGGTAACGGCAAACGATCTGCATTGTATTACCTCTCTTCTCCTGACCAGTTCGGTGTCATCTGTTTACTATCCTCTTCGTCTGTGGCCCGTCTGTTTGCTATGATAGCCAGCTTGTCCATGCTGGGAGGTAGCAGCGGTTGTCCATTCGTCCTTTTTTCTTCATTTAGGACACTTGCAACCAGCTGTTAAAACTGTAAAATGACAGCGTTTGACAGTCATAGTGGGTGGCTGGAGAATCCCACAGGGCTTGTGAATGGTTTCATGTCGTAGTCTTGGGTTGGACTTTACTGTCTCCTTTTGTTTCTGGCTTGGCTATTTACAAATGGCTCAACTCTGTGGTGGGCAAAACTGTGAGTTTTATTATAAAAAAAAAATAAAAAAACACACACACACACAAAAAAAACCCATAGCAGTTGGTCCTGGCTGACGTTCCTATCTCGATCAGCTGATGATCTGAGATGATGAGCATGGGACCGTGAACTCTCTTGTCCTGTGGCTGCCTGAGGAAATGCTTCCTAATATGTAAAGTTCTAAAAACTTTTGAATTTGCTAAACTGAAACCACATTACAAACTTGATTAGTTAGCTGTAAATGTGTCATATAGAAAGGAAAATGGCCACATCAATATTCAACAATTAGTTTTTTTATTTTTCACTTTTGTAGGGGAAAAAAAAATATATATATATATATACACACACGTGGACAAAATTGTTGGTACCCTTCGGTCAATGAAAGAAAAACTCACAATGGTCACAGAAATAACTTTAATCTGACAAAAGTAATAATAAATAAGAATTCTCTGAATGTTAACCAATGAAAGTCAGACATTGCTTTTCAACCATGCTTCAACGGAATTATAAAAAAAAAAAAACTCATGGAACACATTTCTCTCTAGAATCCCTTGATAGTCTTGAGATTTCATTGTACCCTGCACAGATTCAAGACACCCTGTGCCAGATGCAGCAAAGCAGCCCCAGAACATAACAGAGCCTCCTCCATGTTTCACAGTAGGGACAGTGTTCTTTTCTTGATATGCTTCATTTTTCCATCTGTGAACATAGAGCTGATGAGCCTTGGCAAAAAGTTCAATTTTTGTCTCATCTGTCCATAGGACATTCTCCCAGAAGCTTTGTGGCTTGTCAACATGTAGTTTGACATATTCCAGTCTGGCTTTTTTACGATTTGTTTTCAACAATGGTGTCCTCCTTGGTCGTCTCCCATGTAGTCCACTTTGGCTCAAACAACGACGGATGGTGCGATGTGACACTGATGTTCCTTGAGCATGAAGTTCACCTTGGATCTCTTTAGAAGTCTTTCTGGACTCTTTTGTTACCATTCGGATTATCCGTCTCTTTGATGTGTCATCAATTTTCCTCCTGCGGCCACGTCCAGGGAGGTTGGCTACAGTCCCATGGATCTTAAATTTCTGAATAATATGTGCAACTGTAGTCACAGGAACATCTAGCTGCTTGGAAATGGTCTTATAGCCTTTACCTTTAACATGCTTGTCTATAATTTTCTTTCGAATCTCCTGAGACAACTCTTTCCTTCGCTTCCTCTGGTCCATGTTGAGTGTGGTACATACCATGTCACCAAACAACACAGTGACTACCTGGAGCTCTATATATAGGCCCACTGACTGATTACAAGATTGTAGACACCTGTGATGCTAATTAGTGGACACACCTTGAATTAACATGTCCCTTTGGTCACATTATTTTCAGTATTTTCTAGGGGTACCATCATTTTTGTCCAGGCCTGTTCCAAGAGTTTAATTTTTTTAAATAATTCTGTTGAAGCATGGTTGAAAAGCAATGTCTGACTTTCATTGGTTAACATTCATAGAATTTTTTTTAATTATTACTTTTGTCAGATTAAAGTTATTTATGTGACCATTGTGAGTTTTTCTTTCATTGACCGAAGGGTACCAACAATTTTGTCCACGTGTGTGTATATATATATATATATATATATATATATATATATATATATATATATATATATATACGTGCACAAATGAGATGACCTAATCTCTTTTAACTATTCATTTTCTCTTAGAGAGTAAAGAGTATGAAGTAAATATTAATTGCATTATTCAGATAATATAGCTTTAACATTGTCTCTCACAACGATACATGAACTATGCATTGATTATGTGCTGTTCTCAAATAATATTTACCATTTTCTCTAAAAAGCATGACAAATGTTCATATTATTCCTATATAATCTCATTATTATTATTATAAGGGCCTTGTCTCGATTTCGCACCGGTGCAAACACAAGCTGGTGCGTGACAACTCCTTCCAGCCTCCCGCCGAGACATCTGACAGCACAGCCGCGAAAGACGGAGTGAACAGGGCACGAGGGCACAGCTGCAGTGAGATAGACGGGGGGGGGGTGGGGGGACGAGAGAGGAAGACAGGACGAGCGCATACAGGGAGAAGGGTGAGGGGCCGGCGTGACCTCAGACAGTGGGACACTGTCAGTCAGGAGAGGGAAACACACAGACCCCAAACAGCACTCGCAAGAAAGGAGAAGCTTTCATGCACGACTTAATATTAATTCATTCCGAAATGGATGAAATAAAGCGCAAAAAAAGGAGTAGATGAGGCGGGGAGTGGGGGGGTGGGGTGGTTGAGGGTTGCGGCAGCAGGGTGATTGAACTGAGAAGAAGTATTGTTCTTTTATTGCCTGGTTTATATTCGGATGAAGCGGAAAAAATTAAGAGTTCAAGCCGACCACTTATACACATGAAAGAGAAATTATTTAGTTGAGTCTTTTTTAATTAAAATTTTTTTTTTTTTACCTCCAATCTCATCCCATATAGTCATCACACACATATGAAGATATACTGTACACTAATACACACACACACACACACACACACACACACACACACACACACACACACACACACACACACACACACACACAAAATCGTATCCTCTTCTCTTACATAAATCCATATGGGATTTATGGTCAGAGATGACAGAAGAGATGACGCCCTTCACCGTGGGGCAACTTTTCCCTAAACCCTCTTAGTCAACTCACTGCCAGGTGCAGAGCTCTTTAAATGCGCGCGCACGCACACACACGCACACTCACTCTCTCACACACACACACTTGCTCATTTGTAAGCTGTCATGTAGAGCTAATTTTCTGGACGGGCAATGATTTACTCAACAAAGTGTCTGTTTCCTTTCCTCCTTTCTGATTTACGACTGAGGCGTGGTGCTGTGGCCTTTGAGGCCTTTGAGGCTCTGAGGCTTTGTGGTGAAGAATTAGCGGTGAAGAATGAGTCATTTATTTAGAAAAGAGAGAGAGATATTGAAAATCACAGTCTAATCCCAGATGCCTCTCTGCTAAACCCCACACCTGTTGACTCAACGGAGCGTGAGCACTTCATGCCCACTCTTGAATATATTTTTCATGAAATGTTACACTGGCTGAACAAAAAAGCAGACACAGCTAGAAAGGCGGTGTTGTATTGTGTGTAAGATAGAGATAGATAGAGAGAGAGAAAGAGAGATAGAGAGAGAAAGGCGAATAAACAAGAGCAAGACAAATGAGGATGAAATGAAAGATCTTCAGCATCGAGCCACAAATGTCAACAGACAGGCTTCTCTTTTTATTTCACTTATACAGTGATATATAAACATGCTTTGTGTGTGTGTGTGTGTGTGTGTGTGTGTGTGTGTGTGTGTGTGTATGTGCGAGGCAGTGCACAGGTGTGAGACTGACAGACAGACAAAAGCATCACATGTGACCCTCTTTGAAAGTCTCATCTTCGCTTCCCAGACAAGACAAGGCAGGGGATGGATCCTTGAGTGGCAGCGCACACTGTGTGGATGTTACTTACATTCAGGGCTTGAATAAGCGCTTCACTGCGTGAAAGGTCGAACTGGAGGTGGTAGCGAAGACGCAACAATCGGAGAACACCTGCAGTTTGACGAGGGCTTAAAAAACCATTAGCCGTTACTAGAAAGAAACCATTAGCGTTGAGAATGGGGTCCCATTATAGACACAGAAGTATCACAGGCCTTGAAAACAAAGGGAAGCAGGAGCATCCGTGACAGCTCTATTTTTCTTACGTCAAAATATTTAAGTCTGTAATCATGCCATAACTAAAAACATTTGCGCAAATTGTGCGGAAATAACCGAATTTTTTTTTAAAAAACATACAAAATTGATAAAAAGTTCATAAATCCTGATTTTTTTCATAATTGTGTGTGTATGTGAATGAAAGCCAATTGTTTGTAATTGACCAGCAATGGTGGGCAAAGTACACAAATCCTGTACTTAATCAGAGATTACTAAGGGCAAATAATACTCAAGTATAAGTACAAGTCCTGCATTTACTTGTGTACTTGAGTAAAAGTACCGAAATACTCACGTCCAAGAATCAAAAGTACGGGACTTGTATTAATTCACAGTAGCCTTTTTCAGTAAAAAAAAAAACACAAAAAAATACTACTCTACGCTACTCTACTCTAAAACTGCTCAATTAATGTACAGACACATGAAATATGTACTTACGTACAGTAACAAACTACATCTCCTCAGTTACGTCCCACCTCTCCTGACTAGTCAGGACCTGACTTGCATGGTAGTTACTTGTACTACCATGCACACACACTTTACTTACAGTTCTAATTTGTAACATACTCTGAATTATACTGTATATATATATATATATATATATGTTTTTTTTTTTTTGGTGTCTTAATTTAATCTGTATGGTTATTGAATGTTGTGTTCTTACTGTGTATAGCGTCTTGTCTATAACAAACGTACAGTGTTTTATATATTGGTCTGTACCTTGAGAGCCCCAAACAGCCGGAATCAAATTCCTTGTGTGTGTCGGCATACTTGGCGAATAGAATCCGATTCTGATTCTCATTTGGTGACGCCCACAAAACTCCTTAAAAGGCAAAGCTCACAGTTCTAACGTTTTCAGAGAAATTGTTATTTAGACGTTCATGTCAATGGCAGCTAAATACTATATCTAATTTCACTGCATGACAGCCCCTTGAAAAGGCGAAAACCGACGGTGAAGGAAAACAGAGGAAAAAACAAGACTATGATTAGGTGGTCACGGACACCAAAAACATCACTCAGTGCTATCTTTTAAAATTCAAAGCAAAGCATGTTGGCGACGAATATTTGCCAACTAAAGCACCTTCTCCAGCATTGTTTTCAAGAGCCCAAGCTTCTTACAATCTTAGTTTAAAAAAAAAAGAAAAAGAAAAAGAACCTCTGATTCTGCACCATTGTTGCATTTATTTCATACACACTAGCCGTAGTTTTCATGGTTTTCTATTCTTGTTCTAGTGTTTGACTTTTTCAGGATTCCTGATATAAGGATTTTTCCTGTTTAATGCCCTCTGCCTATGTTTTGAGCCATGAAACACTGGTTTATGTACAACCACTGGCGGTGTTCTTGTTGGTCTTGGTTTGCAAAAAAACAAAAACAAAAAATTTTTTTTTGTAAAATTGTGAGGACTCTTGCATATTATACTTATCAAAATTTTTAATCTAACGCCTCAAAATAAATACATCCGTCCATACTTTCCTTAAATGCATTTATGTATAATATGGCTTTTTGGATCGTATTCAAACCGTGATGCATTGAGAACACATGCTGGAAAAAGAAGATGCGTAACGCATCTTTAACAAAGACAAGTCACAACACATGCTAAAAACATACAGTCTCTGCAACCAATTTCATCCAATGCTGCTGACTTTGCAGCGAAAAGACAAACCACAAAAATTTGCATGCCAACCCAGGCCTCACTTGTCTTATTTACAATGCCACAATAGATCCCTTTGTCCTTTTGTTAGAACCAGTGATGTTTTCAGATATCCTGCCAGCTCAGACTTTCATTTATATTTATTTATTTGGCTGACGCTTTTTCTTCAACAAGTAAGGATTATAATAAGGGCTGCTGAAAGAGCTGACAGTGATGTAAGAACCACAAAGACAGGGTTCCTCTGACTGACCAGAAGCAAGTGCATGATAGTTATAGGAAGAACCAAGAGAACCACAACACACTCTTGTTAATAAAGCCACAATAAAAAGCCAGAATAATAGTAGTAATAAGCACTTACATACTGTATATTATGCATGTACTAGGTAATAAACTACAAGGGCGTTCAAGTCAACCTGGGAATTTTCAATGTGAACCCAGCTGACATTTACAGAAGATTAGATTCATAAAACATAAAAGCAAAACCATTTGAATGGTGCAAATGTTTTCAGGAAGGCTGTACATCAGTGAATGATAATCCTGGCCAACGTGGATCCTTGAAAATGATGGCTAACTTGTTGACAATCTGTGGAAGAGACGCATCTGCGGGTGGGAACTGTACACACAATCATTCACCAACATTTCTTGCACGACTCAGCTGGGAGTTATTTCTACATCCCCATACAGCCCTGAGCTCTGACCTCCGCTCTCAGCTCTGGTGTACGCGGATGGTAGTGAAGCGCTGGGATATGTGCATTAGTGTAGCAGGGGATTACGCAGAGAAATAAAATGCATTTTTACCCTCATAACTGTATTCTGTTATTCGGCACAATCAAAAGTCACAATTTGACTTTTAGTTTTTCAGTTTCACAGCTAGTTAGAGTTCAAATGAATGACCTGCATCTTGCATCTGCAGGCACCTCTTTATTCTCAAAGCCTCCCACAGATTCTCTGACACAAATTGAGACTCAAGATTCAGACATTACTGAATTTCCAATAGCTGCTTAATTGTGCCTCAGTCTAAACATTTATTCTGTAACTCTTCAGGTTTCTATTTCCTGTTGTGGTTTCATTGTGCTGTTTTAGCTATTTGGGTTTGGATGGTTTTCTATTGAAGCTCAGCAAGATCAGATTGTCATCTTTTCTGGTTTATACCTTTCTTAGACAGTTTGGATACAGTTTGGCCACTCCAAGTGATTTTCCGAATGGCAGCCTGAATTTCCCTCCAGTGGAGCACTGACTGGAGGAATTTGTTGTAGAACTGCACTTTCGATCTTATAGCACACAGCGCACTTTATAGATGGAATTGATTCATGGTTGTGCAATTTGGTATCACAAAAAAAACGAGGATGGGTTCCTTTTAAATCTGGTTCCTTGAGCGGTTTTTCCTTATGTCACCTCAGGGAGTTTCTCCTTGCCACCTCCGGCTTGTGCGCGAGGGATAAACTGATAAAACTAAGGAATTATATTACATTGAATTGAAGGTGGTTAAAAGAGAAATGAAATAATTTCTCCGTTTTGTAAAAGATTCTTTTTCTCTCCACACCCTTATGCAGTTCCTACGAGTCGACCAGGATAAGGAGTGTAACATGGATTGCTCCAGCGCCCAACGCAGGCCACTGTGCGCATCCGATGGAAGAACATTCGCCTCACGTTGTGAGTTCCAGCGCGCCAAGTGCCGAGACCCCCAGCTGGATGTCATGCGTGGCTCATGCAAAGGTCAGAGTTCATCAGAAATTTTTAAGTAACATGCACCGTGTATAGGGGAGAAGAAAAATGTACTTTAATATTTAAAATTAGTATGTTTAAAAAAAAAAAAAAAAAAAAAAAAGGTTAGAGGTTCCTGCACTTGCGAATATTCTTGATCTTGATATTTAGAAAAGCAGCTTTTATATTGCCGTGTAACAGATTTTTTCATTACCCCGCAAGGTCAAATGAATCACAAGCCCCCATATTGTGTTAGGATCTCCGGGGAGGATTTTGTCAACTGCTAAACTGTGCTTGTGTCTCTTCTTTGTCCTCAATGACCTCTTTCACTCCTCTAATCTCCTCATGTTTGTCTCTCTATCACCTCCGTTCCCCTGACACCCTGGACGAGAGTGAGGCAAACACAAAAGGAGTGGAAACACAGAGATTATTATAGACTGCATTATTGTCATGAGACGTCCAGAAATTTCTAAATGACGTCATGGCCACGCTACATTTTTTATACGCGGTCCTATTCTTTAGAAACCCGTCTAGTCCTGTAGAGGAAAAGGATGCAATTCTATTCATCCCGTGGTATAGATATGAGGATATAGTAATATATTACTCCAAAGGGAGGAAAATTGTGGGAAGCCAGTTTCACAAGTGTTTTTTAGAGTGAAAACAAAAAATAAATCAATGCGTTGAGAATTGCAGTATTGTCCAGACTCCCCAAAATATGTGGACAGCCATAAAAATCATATTGTGTGTAGCTCCCGTGCTGGGACATTTTAATCTTCCATACCCAGACTGTATGATTCAGGCCTCCCATCCGTCACTCTTTCCAGCTCTCCTTTCTCATCCTCGGTGAAGAAATTATTTGTGTTTTTTCCATGTAGGAAAAACTTTGCAGCGTCCTCCGTTTCTTCTCATCTTGGTCGATCTTTTCCACTATCCCTCTGTTAATCTATCCAGCCATTCATCTGGAACGAGTGCCATGCTTGGACTGAAACAAAGCAGAGCATGCCGGATTTTTCTAGTGTCTTTTTCTTCTTATAGTTGTTTGTGTATTTGCTTCCTGTATTATATCTTTAACATTATCTCAAGTATGTGCACTTTTTAAGCCAGCTCTATTGCATGCTTAAAACAAACGCCATTATGGCTCAGTTTAATGCTGTGCAATTGCTCCCCACACCATATTTGGACATTCTGAATAGAAACAGTGATGCACTCAAGTCTCTCAAGTTCTCCTTCACTTTCTGTCAGACTCTCTATTCGCATAACCTCCCTCTTGCCCTATCAGTGTTTTGCACCCCCCCGCTCCCCTTCTGTCTGTTTCTCATTCTTTCAGTCTAGCAGACTGGGCAGTGTGTCCCTCGCTTGAGGTGCCACCTCACCAGTCTGGGGCACTGGGATTACAGCATTGCGCAGTGGAGAAACTGAGCATGTGTCACTGCTGAAACTGAATTCCTGGTGGAGCTTCAGTTTGTGGCTTCATGTGTCGCTGCCAGCATTGAGAGAGTCCACTCACTCACTCCCTCACTCACTCACTCAGTCTAGGGGGGAGTGTGATGAAGTGTATGTTTGTGTGTGTGTATATGTATGTATGGGTGGATGCGTGGGTTCTCTGATGATGAGCCTAGTGAAAGAAGGACGCTGTTGTTGCTCTTCCCAGTCACGCAGGCATCTCCTACGCCTGTAACCTCTGCTCTCTCACTAACACACACTTGCACACTTCATTACATATTGAATATGAATCGTCCTTTTTTCCCTATATTCATATCCATAATTTCCCTAAAAAATTCTCTTACCACATTAGTGGCAATGGCGAACCTAAAGAATGTATCCGGCTTCTTAAATACCGCTTCCCCCCCCCCCCTCCTTTTTGCAATTGCTGCGAAATGGATCAGACTAATAGGATTTGCAGAATCTCATTTTACTGTGTAGAGATTTAGGTAACCCATGAAGTGGACTTTGTGCAGTGGTTGTAGGTGCTCTCATATTCCTTGTGTATCATTTATATTTATGCCATTTGCCAGACATCCTTATCTAGAGTGATAAGGGCCCTTGCTCAAGGGCCCAACAGGGGCAATTTGGTGGTAGTGGTGGAGTTTGAACAGGAGGACCTTCCAAACCATAGTCCAAAGCCTTAAACACTGAGCCATTGATAATAACGAGTAAAAAGACATGTATACGTCAAAGTAGCACACACACACACAAGGAGAAGCAGTAACATTGTCTATTTAGTGCTCCAGCTGTTTGGATTTGGATTTAACCCAAAGTGGGCGTGGCCTAACCCCTGCTTGAATAAGATATATCCTTGGTTGCGCCAAAATATACAGTACTGAAATGAAAAGACGAACACTATTACCTTATTGTCATCTGTGAGTTTATTTCTCCTGAAAGAAACTAACACACACTATTAGAATGTTGATTTACCACGGTATGTGTTTGAAGTGCTGTAGACAGCGTTCATATCGTTCACGCAGATTCATTACAAAGGTTGCTACAGACTCCTGCTAAAGGAGCTAAAGATCTGCTCGCGTAATGTTGACACAGTGCACTGTCAGAACAGTGAAATTTCATAACAATAGAGAGCATAACTGCCTTTTTATTAACTCTCTTTTGGTATTGTTTTTCAAACTCGGTCCCCATTCATGACCACTTCCGTATGAATCTAAATAATACTCAACTATGAAAACTTCCTTTTCACTACTGGGAACACGTGCGGCTAGTGCTATGCCCTGTTGAAAAACACACACTGCATTTGAGAAATGCGCGACTTCAGTACTGGATATTTTGGCGCATACCGTATTTGTTGGATCTCACAGGATCGCAATGTCTGTATTGTGTTCACTCAATAATATGAAAATATATTGAGAAAATATAAACGGTGCACATCATATATATATATATATGATGTGCACCGTCGGTTGAACGCTTGAACGGTGTTCTAATTATAATATATATATATATATATATATATAATAATTAGAACACCGTTCAAGCCAAATATTTGTATTTGGTTACGCCTATGCATACTTAAACAGCATGCTTGGGAACTAAATTGGTAAATTGTAATGGAGTGAACTTTTTTTTATATAATATATTATAATATATATAATTTGGTGATGATAACCTGTCACATCAAATCTTGTATTAAGTTGCATTTTGGTTGATTTAAGTTATGTATATTTTCAGATTCCTGGTCCATTTTGACACCTAGTTTATTACGGTACCATATCCAGTTGTTGAGATACGGCCAGTGCGAGTTTGTTACAAGAAAAGTTTCACAAAAATCCATCAAAATCCTATGCTTAAATTTTTTAATGAGGCTTATGTGATGGAATAAGAAAGAGGAAACCTTTCAGCCTCTTTTGGACACCAGGATTTCCCTGCTAACCAAAGAAATATTATATATATAAATAAATAAAAAATTTCACCAGTAGTGTGGTTTTATGGCAAAAAAAGCATATTTTTCTATCACAACTGGAATAACCAGCTTAGATACTGTGCATTAAAGTGATTTAAAGCAATATTTAGGATTACAACTTTCTTAATCCTGTTCAGGAAGGATCAGGAAGATACGGTATTTATCAACCGATTTCACCTACAGCACTCTATTGTCCATAGTGCAAAACTTACCAGTGTTGACTTAATACCTGTCTTCATATGATAAGTCACAATTTTCATACCTGACAGGATTTTTGTTGTTTTATTAGTCAAGTATTCTAGCTTGGCCTGTACTCAGAGCTCTCAGGATTGATGTGTTGTCAGTTTATTATGAGAAAATAACATGTAGTTTACATGTAGTTCACTTCTAAAGTATTATGGCTTATTTTTAAGACCTGTCACTTTTAGGTTGACTTTATGCATATGTGTTTTTGCTTTAGATACATCAAGGTGTGTGGCTGAGAAGAAGTACACAGAGCAGCAGGCCAAAAAACTTTTCCCACAGGTGTTTGTTCCTGTGTGTAACCCGGACGGCACCTACAGCGAGGTGAGAGAGCCGACGGAATTGAAATATCATTAGAACTTGCACAAGAAACTTTATGAAAAAAAGTGATGTAAAGAATGAAACACGAGGGTGCATGCTGGTAAAATGAAGACAGTTAAGATTTAATAGAATATCTGAATGGAGAAATGAAATGCTCTGAGATATTAAAATTACTCTATAAAAAAAAAACAACAAAAAAAAACATAGTATCAGTAATAGTCCTGCAGGGAAATATATACTGGAATGAAGTTTCTTAGCGAGCATGATGATGTGTCTGTGTTACGGGCATTTCTTCACGGTCTGATTTTATGTCATAACACTCTGACTACTTCAGATGCCATAATAGCTGCATGACTGAGAAAAAATGCTGAACGCAACCCCCTTGAGCTTTGGCGTGGCCAAAAAATTTCGAAAAGGCCGAAGAACGGGTCCAACAATAAGAAAAATAATCTTTTTAGCTTCCGAGTTTAAAAGCTCAGCTTTCTCAGTTAAGTCTAAGTCATCTCCACTTTTTTTTCTCTCTCTCTCTCTCTCTCTCTCTCTCTTACAGGTCCAATGCCATAGCTTCACCGGCTACTGCTGGTGTGTAACGCCCAATGGCAGGCCCATCAGTGGCACAGCGGTAGCCAATAAAAAGCCTCGGTGCCAGGGTAAGGCTCATTAACTCGTTTTTTTAAATGCATTTTTCTCTCCATGTGAAAATTGCCTAAAGCCATATAGACTACATACTAAGGTTTCTAGAGATTTAGATATTTTAAATGCAGAACGAAAAGGAAAGTACAGATCTGTCTAGACGACTTTATATTGCTACGTGACTGTAAAAATTATTACCTGGAGTTGGCTTATTGAACACCTCGATAACATGCTAACTGAAGACTACGTGCCCTTACATGAACTCTAAATCTAATTCTCAGCTCTGAAACCTTAACAAGCATGAGCCAGAGCTGGCAAAGCTGCCAACCAGGAACACAAAGTGAAGACGACAGATGAAGGTTGCCATGCATGTATGTTCCACACGAAAATGGAAAAGCAGTAGTTTGTTTTCTTAATTAAAAATAGAAACTGGAAGAGCCAGTATTATAAGGGGAAAAAGGGCAATGTTCCCCAAATCACCCTAAATTGCATATTACTATAATAAATAGTAAGAATATTACACTACCTACAATTATCTCCATAGTATTTAAACACACTACTTATGGCATTTATACTAAAGGGTTGCATGTGTCAAAATATGAAAGAACCTTATAACAGTTAACTTGGTTTATAATAATTCATATGATTATGAAAATAATAATTTTGAAAGGTCAGACCATAAAGGAAGGTCATCAGTGATTTTGTCACTAACTTGTTTCTTGATCCTGTATTTTTATTATTTCAGTAAGATGTTCTGTCACTCTGTTGTTGCCATTGCAGTACCAGTGGCATGAACCACCTTCTTTTCTCTCTCTCTCACCATTTTTAAATCACCATATTAAAATGAAATTCAATCCTTTGTTGAAGTAGCCCAGAATGCAGTGCAGCTTTACGATGCGGTCATCCTGAGTCCTCTGTCCCAGAGAGCCTCAGCTTGACTCAGATATTAATCCACAAGATACCTAGTGCAATAGTGTTGAGGGAAATATAGGCATGAAAGAAATGGAGCATCATTCTTTTTAGTTGATAAAGGGATGGGTAATTGAACAGCATCATGGGTATCGTAGGAAGAAGATGTAGGAAGAAGTTTAAACTAAAGATCTAAATAAATGATGGACTCCACTGAAGACCATTTTGATGAAAAGACACCAAGGTACACGACATTTAAGGTGGATTTTTAAGGTTCTTAATAATGAAATGCAAAGCAGGGGGAATAGCAATAGACCCCCCCCCCCCCCCCCCTTTTTTTTTGTTGAGAAACCCAAAGTTAAATGTTAACACAAATGTAAACATGATTAATTAAGACAAGAAAGAAGTAAAAAAAAGAAAAAAAGTGATGATTGCCAAAGAACACTGAATGACAAATGAATATTGTAAATACTGTTTAAGAGATTTTAACAATTTAGTTAACAGAAACGGCTGGGTATAATTACAGTGATGTTTATCGCCGACAGCTTCTGAGTCACGTGACACATTAAAGTTTGAACAGGAATCGTGATCCACTTCGGCCTCGCAGCCATGAGCCACTTGGGAATAAATACAAGTGTCTTGAATCTCTCACTCGACCTGTTAACATTAAAGCAACCTCGCCTTCGAATACAGTTAGAAGTTTAATCCTCCTGAGGTCTAGGCTCATGCAGCCTGCCAAAACTATCGCGTAACTAAAGCTACAAGCCTTCCTCTCAGCTGCCTGAGCTGATTCAGACCAGTACTGAGTGTCCTCCAGTGACTGCTAGAACGGTCCCTGGGAGAACAGTCCACATGCTTAGCTTTAATGCATCTGTAGTGGCCAATTAGATAACTATTTTAATTGCATTTGCAAGGGCTTAATAAATGCAACATTGTGGAGCTTTTGGAAGCAAAAAAAAAAAAAAAAAAACACAGCAGCTTGTTTGTGAAAGGAGCAGGACACTTTCCAGCATAGCTCCAGGATGGAACATGCCTGTATGTCATACAGAGACTTGAGACATGGTTCAGAAGATGAGCTGCTTTAAATGCAACCAGGCCTGGTGTGAATTTCATTGTGCTTCAGGGTGCTGTTTATTATTAGTAGAGCTCATTCTAGGAATAAGTGTCATCATGTAATTCTCTTGTTTTTTGATATGACATGCTTTTGAAATGTAATGTGTTGACATGTTTTCAGGCTCCAAGCATGATAAGGTCACTCCTCGAGAGCCAGGAAAAGCAGGTACATATCTACCAAGTAAATGTGTGTGTGTATGAAGCATAATGTATATCCTGATGTCCTGTGTGTATGTACTGCATGTTTATACATTTTTTTATGCGTTATATATTCACCTTATCTTACAGTTATACCTTACATACAGTACTGTGCAAAAGTCTTGAGCCTCATTTCTTCATCCTAAATTAAAGTAAATTAAAGAAAATGGGAACAAATAATTTACCGCAACAAGCTGCAAAATGCCATAATTGAAAACTCTGTTGTTGTCGTTTATGTAACAACCTCAGCAGCATCCTCATTTCCCCTCTCGTCTGTTCCAACCACTCAGCATTCAGCACCAGCAGTATATCAATCACCGGCCTGATCATCTGTCATCATCTGCACAAGTTTCTTACTGCTTCATGCATTAAGTTAGATGTTTTTTTTTTTATGCTTGAATGATTCATAGGTCACTGTCTGGCTTAACGAGCAAAAACATTTCTCTGAAATTGCTCAGGTACGGGGACTGGACTGAAAATGAGAGCCAAAAATGAGAGCCAGAAGAGTCCTTCAGGACATCTAGAGAAATATTCCTCAAGACTACATTAAAATACAAGAAACTCTTGCTCTTGGAAGCAAAATATGAAATGAGGTGTGCGTGTGGCTCTGGACGTTTACGAAGTACTGTACATTTAATCTTGAAGTATCCGCTTACTTACAGTGAGTGTCTGCTTGTTAACTTTGTAAGGTTGGTCGCGAAGAAAATCGGGACATTTATTAATTGCGCCTCGTTTTACAGCGGACCGAAATAGCAGCGTTTAACTCATCTACCTCAGGCTGGTTTTCCAGCCACATCGATGTTTTTCAGCCTCCAGATTAAGAGCTTTCAAATGTTCTTTAGTAAATAAACTGAACTTTTCTTCCAGTCCTTTTCAGAGGCAGAGATGCAGTCTTGGCTCATTTCACCCTTTCCCTTTTCTGTTTCGGTTTCTTTCCCTCACAGCGGGATTGTGAATTTATTTTAGCTCCGGAGTTGTACTTTCCTACATGAGATGACACTTATTATGCCCAGGAGGGACATTTATTTGTTATGGCAGCTTGGATTTAAAATAGAGTCTAGATACTGAGACAAGAATTAGGACTGTATTTAGAGTTGAGTAAGGCTTTAATACTAAAATTCAGATCTCAGACATAACTACAGACTTAAAACAGATGTGCGTCTCAGTCATGCTCATTTCTCACCGTAACTACATTTTTCTTTTGCAATATTGACCGGAGTGAGGAGCCGTCCAGCATTACTGTCTAAAAATGAAATTTTGGCTTTGGGCTGTAAACCCAATCTTAAATACTTCTAATAAAGAAAAATCTGGCAAGCTTAGAGTTGTGAACAGCACACAGGTGATATGCATAACCTGAAGCCAGAGAGGGAGGCCAGGAAGTTGACCTAAAAACAATGTCAAACTCGACAGTATGCAAAACTCGCCCAGTCTAAATATATAAACTTTTTAGCTTAGGACTCTGATAATGTTATACCAGTATAGTGGAGCAGTAATTCTGCTTTATATCAACTACACATGACCACTGCAGATATCTGAACTCATGTACATACAGCTATTCAATGTTAAAACGACACTCAGCTGTTTTTTTATGTGAAGCAGAATGAATGCAGTGCGTGAGATGGACACTCATCAAAGAATTCCACTAAGACCTTCCAGACCAAGAATAATATCATGACAATGGTTCATGGGTCATTTTGCAAGGGTTTTGCAAGTCCCTCAATTTCCTTATAACACAGGCCTGGTAAACAGTATTATCCAAGAAAACAAAGAGACAGTAAGAGTGCAATATGCACTCCATGACCAAAGATTGCTTCAGCAATCTTTCCCGGCCTGGCCGAGGTGACCAACTGTTACAGTTTCATCATTTGTTGAATATTAAAGACAAACTTTGACTCGGTTGGTATGTAACGAACAAAACACAGTGGTGGATACTCTGACACTGCAGACTCCTTACAGAAACGCTAAATATACACCTCTCACAGAAAGCTTTACAATAGCAACAATTTTATTGCTTATTTTATAACCATATATTATTATCTATCTACTCTGCCTGGCCAAAAAAAAAAAAGTTGCTGTCTCAGAAGGGTCAAATTATTTGCCCTGCATTAAGCAAAGAAAATATTAAAATTGCAGGAAGTGGGTTAAGAACAGTCCAACACAGTATTGAAGCCTGGAAGGATAGTGCTGAACCATGAGGGAAAAACATCACTGAAAATGAGGGAAAAAAAAAAAAAATTCTGGTCATGATCTGAGATCACTTAAACGCTTGGTGAAGTCACATTGTAGAAAATCAACAATAGAAATCAGAGCTATGTTTAATGGGAAAAATAAGAGCATTTATACACATAGAATGTGACAAGAGCTCACAGGATTGGGTCTAAAGAGCAGTGTGGCCATAAGGAAACCATTCGTTATTCAGACTAATCGGGGGATAAATGTTTCAGTCTGCTAGGGAGCATAAGAAATATATTTTGGAGCAAAGGAAAAAGGTCATGTGTTGTGATGAGTCCCGATTGACTAGAGCGATTTGTGCATGAGGGTAAGAAGGGAAGCACATGAAATGATACACCCATCATGCATAGTGTCCACTGTACAAGCCTCTGGAGGCAGTGCTATGATCTGGGGTTGCTTCAGTTGGTCAGGTCTAGGCTCAGCAACATTATGTGGCAATAACATATAGTCACCTGATGACCTGAATGTACTGAATGAGCAGGATATCACAAATATGGAGTTTTTTTTCCCCGGCATATTCCAGGACTCAAACTGTAAAAGTGTGGTTCTGGGAGCATGAAGAATCATTGTCACACGTAAATTGGCCGCCACATTGTTCACCATAATCAAAGCTCGCGGCAAACCAAATATGTGTGCATTTTTTTTTTCAGTCAGGTCCTTTAGTGTTCCTAAAAATCTATTTGCTTCAAATTGTTGCAATGCCAGAGTTTTGATTGATTTGGTCAGTAAAGTCAAGTCATTACTAATCACTATTTTTCTATTAAAGACAATAATAAGCATTATGAACTATTGCCATTACTGCTTTTAGACAATACGAACAACCTTTATTTAACGTGCATTAAGGAAGATCGAGGGTAACTTGTTTACAAAAATATAGTTTGCCAAAAGTGCATTAGTTTTTTTAATAATAGATCGAATCAAAAGCAGACTTTTGGATCTCAGCGCATGACCTCATCTCATCTCACCAGGCGACGACACAATTCTGTTGCCCGAGTGCTTATATTCAGACGCAACTTGAGCTGTTTCATATTGTTTTCTAACCCACGATAAAAAAAAGATCCATATTTCATCCATAGTCTTGGACTGACATTTAGTTTGTTCTGTTTGTATGGATGATGTGTAGATTTTTAAAATCAAAGTTTTATTATGTCTGTAGTTGTTTTACAGGAAAAAAACATAATTATAACCACTATTCTCACTACCCCTCATTTAGCTACTGTCTTTCAGTCTTCTCCTCCTTCTGGCCGGGCCATGTGCAAATAGTTTTGAATCTTTAACAAGCCTTGAATGTCTAGCTTACTCTCGTAATTGTAGTTTCCTTGCAAATCTTTTCCATTCTAAACGCAGATGAGACTGTCGTTCTCGTCGATGAGACCCAGCCACCAGCCGACGAAGAAGGTTTGTGATGATCTTTTTAGATCTAATGTTCATATTTACATGTGATCTGGATTTCCTAAGTATCATTTGTTTACCTTGTATTACATTTAATCTCCAATATAGAATAGGAGGTATAGACACAAATTTCTTCCCAGAATTTTCTTCCTGGGAAGTGGGAAGATTTGGTAATTTTTTTATACATTTGGACTACAGAGGTTCCTAGATGGATGGATGGATGGATGTATCCTGTTAGTGCAGTAAAACCAAGGAAAACCTGACAATTAATTAAATTAAAAGCATTGCTTACTATCCGGGTGAACGTAGACTGACATTTTTGTGCAAACCCAATTTCAAGTAGTCAATGGAATGTCAAAAAAATGAATACAATTGATAGACTTGATTTATTATTATTTTTTTCCTTTAGACATGATCTCACAGTACCCGACTCTTTGGACTGAGCAGGTGCGCAGCAGACAGAACAGGACAAGAACACAATGTGAGTTTAAGTTTCATGTTTCATTAGTCTACGCACACATCTTTCTGTTAATGATTGTTCTGTTACTTATTCAATTAATATTAATTTCTTATTTAATCAGTTTTTTAAATAGGATTTATTTATACAAAAATGCAGACAGGAATGGACCTTAAAAAATGATCCAGGGCTTTGACCTAGTCTCTATCTCGGAAGTGATAATGTGTGTTTATTTGAGCTCATGTTGCATGCGGGTTTAATGTGTGTCTTGTAATCTTATGGGAAGTTTTTCTTTTTCTTTTTCTAAGAAGCATGTTTTTTTGTTTTTTTTTGTTCCATCATTTAGTTGTTTTTTTTGTTGTTGCTGTTGTCTAGCAACAAACTTTAGTACTTGTTAAAATTAACCTCCTTTCTTTGTTAGCTTGATCTTGCCAAAATTGTCTGTAAGGAATTAACTCGGAATAAAACAGGTTAATGACATTCTGGCACTTCAAACCTTTCCAAAGCCACACGTGGCGTTTCAATTTTTGCCACATTTCTACAAAAGAAACGAGACAAAGCGTCATTTTTATTGTAATGCACCATATTCAACCAATCAGCATCTACGAGTGTTGCTAGCTCCGCCCACTGAGCACTATTACAGTACTTCTTGAGTAGGCAGTGTAAAGCATCCAGATAAAACTATCAGTAAAAGAGAAGACTCTGGTTCTCTGGTGACAAAACATCTGGTGCTGTTTACATCTCTGTATTTGAAGTTTTTTCCTATTAAAAGTTTACTTTAATATATTGACAAATCAACAAAAACTTCAAACATGTAACTCTAAGCATAGGCATCTCTATTCTAAAATTATCCTGACAGTTATCCGTGTTAGTTTTTTGTAAGTGTCTTCTTAAATTTCTCATTGACGATGTTAAATTTCCTAGGCCTCTAATTTTTTTCTAACCCCTCTTTCCTCATCATTCCTTATACAGTAACATTTCCTATGATTCTTCGCATATCTATACAACTTTCTCCCTTTGTTTCCCCAGAACATGTTAGGGTCTTTGATACCAGGTTTTTGGTTGATTTGGTAAAATATTAACACACCATCATGTCCATGTGTGTGTGTTTCTCTCCAAGTCAGCAAAGGTGTCAGAGCTGACCCGTAAGCGTATGGCGACGCTATGGACACATCAAGTGATTCCTGCCGCATTTTGATCCTGCACAGCTTGTTAAAGCAATAAATTCTTCAGGGCAGCTTCTCACCCCCTCCATTATTTAAAATTTGTACAATAATGAATTCTTCACAAATCTTAAATCCTTTGCTGACATGCTGGAGGTAACTGCATGGAGCAGCAAAGCCTGCATGAAATCCCTTCTGTAGCTAAGCGTCTGCATGCACCAAGGCAGCACATGCACAAAAAAAAAATAAAAATAAATAACGTGTGCGTGAACGGTTCGATTATGATGTCTGAATGATTTATGATCAATAAAACCCATGTGAAAGCAGTTTGGATGGTGCTGAAAAAGAGTGTGTGCAAATAGTTTGATTGTGACATCTTCATGATTTATGATCAATAAAAATCCAGCATACGGATGGTTTTCATTAGTTAGTTGTTCTGTGGGTAAAGCGCTGATTATTTCTTTACCAGCTGCTCAGGAGGGAAGAAAATATATGGGATATATGCGGAGGATATTGTGAAAGAAAGAGAAGCTCATAAGGTATAATATGACCGAGAAAAGGAAAAGAGTTACTAGAAAGAGCATGTCTATGACTATGTTGTTCATAGTTTCCACGTATACTCTGCGGTAAAAACGTTAAAGAGATCAGAAGTCTTACTCTCATTTGTATTTATTTTTAAACTTTGTTCTTTTTTTCTGGACTGGTTTAAAACATTACTGGAGAACAGTGTGGTATGGCATTAGTCTTCTAAAGAGAGAATAGCCTTGATTGAATCCTGATGTAGCACTTGTAGCAAAATCTAATCTTTTCAAGGCAGAATGCATTCCCCATATGGACCTTTTATTCATTCAGGGCTGAGGTAATGTGCATCATGCATTTCAGAGTTTTTCTTTCTTTTTTTTTTTTTTTTTTTTTGTCATGTGTGTATTACTTTAAATTGTGTTTGAAGTTGAAATGGCTGAGATTTAATATCTTTTCAAGACTGAAGTGAAATAGGGTGCATGTGCATGTGTTTGTGTGTGTGTGTGTGTGTGTGTGCGTCAACTACATGTAAAATAATAATATTGCTATAATAATCCTACCATAATTCTCTGCTTAGTTCCCATTTCCAGTATCTGCCCTGTCCTTTACTTTCCATAAATTTCAATATTTCAAGTGGCTTCTGAGTTTTCATCCCCATAAACATTTTTCCTATATGTTCTCTATCATTACCCATTGACTCTATCTCTGATTAATCCCTTCTTTACCTGGTCACAGTCTTTTGGTGGATGTCCTCTTCATGAGTCAGAGCTGTGCCATATTCTTTCCCTACTTTTCCAGAAGTACGTCCCAGACTTGTCTGATTTTCATGACGTTCTCTAAAAAAAAAAAAAAAAAAAAAAAAAAACACTAGGGCTCTTGAGGAATAGGTATAATTATACTGGGATCACATGATCAGCTATTTTGTTTGGGCCTGGACACATATAATTTCGTAGGTCATCAGAAAATGTTAACTGGTGCAAGGGAACATGAATGGCAGCAAAGGAACTGTTTAAACATCATTAATCTTCCACTGAATCTAAGTTTCTTTGTATCTCTATTCTTACTCACTGAGTTTAACCAAAAAAACTAAAATACACTTTGCGAAAGAATAATCAAATCTCTCTCCACCTGCTTGTTTTCTTGTAGACTCTTCTTGTGATCAAGAGCTGCTGACAGCGCAAGAGGAGGCGAGGCAACACAAGAATGAGGCTGTGTTCATCCCCGACTGTGCCCACGGTGGCCTCTATAAGCCAGTCCAGTGTCACCCGTCTACTGGCTACTGCTGGTGCGTTTTAGTAGACACAGGACGACCCATACCTGGCACCTCTACCCAGTGAGTTAAAGAATTCAATTCAGCTCCATTTTATTCGTAGAGATGACACGAAGAACCAGAATCATAAGGGATCTCATGTTCTTCTGGTTGATACCAGATACTTGATTTAGAAAGCACCACTCTTTTACAGTCACACTGTACTAAGTATGCTCAGTATGAGTATAAGAGTCTTTATAATTACAGCAGCAGATTTTGAGCACAAGTCTATAGTACCGAGTGAGACTTGGACATGAATTTTGTTTATGGTGTCCATGTGGAACCATCCACAGCTAAGAAGGGTCAGCAGCTCAGGGCATTTGCATGTCTCTTTAAGTGCCCCCAAAAATATTGTATAAGTATAAGTATTTTAGAGCTTATCAGAAAATTAATTATTCCTTCCTTTGAATTATTTAAAAAATATAATTATTCATATTTGTGTTTAGTTTTTGTCATAATTTGTCATATCTAAAGCTGTAGATGTCTTGCTCTTTATGAATACTCTATGTTGCTTACTCTGACCGAGTGAGAACGTGGTTACATCTTTATACGCCATCAGGGTGTTTCCGGCAGTAAGATTAAGTAAAAAAAGCTAACTTTAATCTCTTTGTTGATCACTGTGTGGGTTGTGTGAACACTATTGGCTGGTGTATCAAAAGTATACGTGTCAACATCCTGGATCAAATCACAGCTAAGAAGCCATTTAAAAGCCAAGCATCTTTGATCTCTCATCTCAATATAAGCTAAACTCTTGAAATATATTTCAGTTTCTCTCAAAACATTTTTTTCTACTTTTGAGACTAACAAAACCTGTAGACTTCTGGACCTTTAGACAACAGACAGATGACAAATGGCTTATATCCTCTTCAAAAGGCATCACTGAGAGCTCCCAGATCTGACATTACCCCAGGGATTTAAAGGGGTACCACCAAGGTCACTGCTTGGCCCAGTTCAGGTTTAATACACATGGATATGCTTAGATGATGATGTACAGACTCGGAGTATGTTTAAAATAGACTTGATGTATACACAAAAGGTACATACATACATATATAATTTTCAAGACAAAATTCACATTTCATTTAAAATTCAAATATTTTTCTTTTTGCATGTTGAAAGAGGAAACCCGTTTCTAGCCTTTTAAAATGGTACATTCCAGTCGACCCTATAGTACATCTAATATACTCTCGGGGCAGAGCCCATTATTCAGCTTACTCAGTGTGGTCCAAAAGTGGGCTACGGGGTCCCTCAGGGTTCTATACTCAGCCAAATCTGATTTAGTCTCCTTTCACTTTTATGCCATTCAGACAGAATAACAACTTTTAGCTTTGAATAGATTTAGTGGCATTCAGCATTCGGCATCACAAACTACTTCCTAGCTATCTATGATTAGGGGTCAGTGTGACTTTTAGTGTCAGGATCACACTATAAGCCTGGTAGGATAGTTTTCTGTATAAAAGTGTTGCGAATTGCAACGTATCGCAACATATTGCTCACTGCAGTATTGTATTCACAAAGCTCAGGGCAGCATGCCAGAATGCACATTAGTGCACCTACAAGGGTCCTCGCCTTTTCCTTCTGTCTGTCTGTCTCTCTTTCACTCTTGCTCCTGTTCTTGGACTTACTTGGCCACGTACCCACGCCGTGACTGGAACTTGTTAATTTTCCAAGTCGACTCATGAATACTTCACTGTGTCTCGTGTACTCTATCACTCTTTCTCATACTTAGTTTCAGTCTTCCTTCGCAATTCCTGCGTAACACGTGTCGATCATGCTTCATTTTCATTCATCGTTGTCATGCTTCAACCCTCATAAATATGTAATCAATCACGCCATTGAGTGTTTCTGGGTAATTTTCAGACTCCTGCTGCGCTTTCTTTTAGTTTCATAAACCAAAAGACTCACAGACCATGACTAGCAGATTATGCATTTTCCTCCAGGCCAAATCACAAATGGAACTGACTTCAGATCAGCATTTCGAAATTTCAAAATCCAATAGATTTTACCCGAGGTTTGCGGTGTTCTATTATTTTGCCATGTGAAAGAAAAGCTGGACCACAGTATTTCAGTTCCAAAATGTTTGGATTTTGATTATTGTTCCATCATTTATTTATACAAAGAAAACAATTGAGCTTTGTGCGTTTCTCCTACCGCAGATACGAACAGCCAAAATGTGACGGCAATGCAAGAGCACATCCCGGCAAACAGAAAGATCTTTACAGGAGCAGAAATCTTCAGGGTAAGTGTGTGTGCGTGTTTAATTCTCCAGTGACCACATTGGCTTAGCAGTAGTGGTGCTAATTTGTGAATAATACAAAACGTTTGTGTTAAACTCCTCTTCCAGTTCTCTATTCCATTGTTGATCTGATACAAATTACATAAGTGCACATGTCTTGTTCTCAAAGGCGATAAATAACATGAATCACAAAATGCAGCAGCAAAACCAAAAACACAACAGCACAACGAAACAAACAGGTCTCAAAAAAATCAGCAAATTTGATAACATGACAATAAAACCAAACATACAACTAGAAACAGCAAAATTTAGAAACGTGAAAGCAAAACCGAAGTCTCAAAAGTGAAGCTGAAAATACAACACCAAAACGCAACAAAATAGCAAAAAATACAAAACCCAGCAGGAACCCAAACAATGGGTGGTAGTTGTAGCTTTGAAGACCTTGTGATGACATTCACCTTTGGGACAACCTCAGGATAATGTCGTGACGACGTTGTTTTTGAAAGTTAGAATGACTGAGAATATGTCGTTGAACGAACGGCCCAAACACAACCTTGCAAATACAACATTAAAATAAAGACATTTTAACCTTTATTTGGATCATTTCTGTCAGTTAGATCTAACAGGGTTTAGAATTCTGATTGGAGACCGGGATGAACACAACAGCTTCCCGCACACACACCATGTGTACCTCATGTCACACAGTCTCTTTTAGAAATATTGTCCCGAGATGCATCTTAGCTCGCAAATAACTTTACTTTACTGTGGTGTTTGTGGTCCTCATTGTTATTTATAAGCATTTACTACCATCAACAGCATGTTCCTTAGTGGGTCCAGTGGTAAGAACACAGTTCTATCCATGCAGCAACCAGAGTGCAAATCCTGCTCAGGCCATTGGTTTGGTATTAATATTGTTTTGAAGTTGCAACAAAGTTTTTTGAAGTTTTTTTTTTTTCCAACACTGTGTTAGGGACATTATCCCATTATCATTTAGGACAATATGATGTTCTGACGTCATTTCATCAAAGTCATTTCAAAAACAATATAATGCTGACGTTGTCCAAACGTCCCCAACAGTGACAACAATCTGCTGTCAAAAACATCAATACATTCGGAAATGAGAACAAAACAACAAACACATCAATAAGACTGAGAACACAACAGCAAATTTAGAAGCAAGATAGCAAAACTGAAATTGCAGCAGGAAAGCAAACGAATAAACAAACAAAAAACACGTGAAACATGACGAAATCACAATCATGACAAAAAACATGAAACAATAAAGCAACAAGCAAATGTTTTTAATTTGTTTGTGTTTTCCGTTTTTTTTTTTTTATGCTGTTCCGTTTGATGTTTCTTTTTTTTTATTACAGTATATGTTGTTTCATTGTTACCTTTTTTATGGTTGTGTTTTTGGTTTTGTGTTGCTGTTGTCTTTTAGATTTGTTGTGTTATTCTGTTTTGCTGTTGGCTCAGTTTGCTTTTATTAATGCGTTTTGCACCACTGCACTGTCTCAATACAAGGTCATGTCTATGTGGGTATGCGGGTTCCCATGAGGCATTGTGTGCATGTGTACTGTATGTGTGCATGTGCATGCACGAATATATCTTCAGGGTTTCCTGCAGTTCCTGGTGCGATGCCTCCAGTGCGGTTAGTTTTGACAAATTGCTGAATTTATATTAAGCCTTTTGAAAAGAAAAAGAACCAGGAAGGTTGTCACCTCATTACACCAGGTGTGTCTATGTGGCTGTGTGCATTTCCACCGCTGTTCGTTGAGCAGGTAAAGGTAGAAACCTTGACTCACGAGGAGAGAGAGAAAAGAGATTAGATCACGTTAGAGGGAGGACAAGGCTGGGCGGACGGATTTCTATTAAAGATGAAAAGGATGGAAAGAATGCACAAGATGGATGGATAGAAGAGACAGAACACAGGAAAGTAACATAAAACAGACAGCTAATTTATCTACGTCTGACTTTGATTAAGGACATCTCAGAAGGGACTTTTTTTTCCTTCTCTAAACAAATGCAAAGTGAAATGTTCACGCCATAACACAAATTCCCGCGATTGCCCACAAAACCTTACTGGCATTTAACGTTTCCCAGACACTAATAGGATTAACTATAACCACAGTTAAATCAGATGAGGAAAAACAGGCTTTTGAAACATGGCAAAGTGTGTGTGTGTGTGCATAATAATAACCGCATACATGTGCTCTTCATCAGTGGTGTGAATATTGTGACATTTCAAGTGCTTTGCGAGGTTTAAGCCAAAAGGGCAAAATGCCATAATCGTGTTTATCCTCACTTTGAGAAGCGGTAATTAAAATGCCTTTTGTCGTAACCTTTAATTTTCACAGATTGTCAATTAAAGGACAATTAAAAAAAAATCAGAATTCCTTTTACACCTTCTATAGCGACCGAGATTAGACCTTCTGATTAGAAATGTGTTTCCTTGGCCTCGGGTTTCCTTTCTGCATTCTGTTTGGTTAGTGTAATACTGCACGCTTTCTCGAACATTCCATTAATGCGGAGTGTTAATGAACAGAGCTCTCTCTGTTTTCAAGGTTTGTGTGTGTGCGTGTGTATGCGTGTGTGTGTAAGTTTACTCAGCCATTTCTCTTGCCAGCAGCTTATCCACAGGTGCCGTCTGCTAGAGCAGATCTAATAGTCATGGTTGGTTGATTACGGGGCATGAAGGTCTCTGTATGGCTCACAGAATTCCTTGCTAGCCCATGTTTGGTTGTTTTCCATAGTACATTTCCAATCTCAGTACAGGTTCCCAATAGTAATTGATTTTTTTTTTTTTTTTTTTACACAAGGGTGTCCATCTCTTTTGGACACTTTATTCATAGCCAGTCTCCTAAGTCCTTGAGCAAGTGTCTACAGAAAGTGAAAGCCTGCATGCATTTAGAATGTTCATCATACATAAAGATATTACTACACACCTAGACAAACACAAGCTAGTCCCCCCACTTTCTATTTTCCCTCCTAATTCAGACAGGATCCTGCCTCATTTGGCTGGAGTGCCTGTTTCAGTATGATGGTTATAAAAGTGCTTCTCACAATACACACAGCAGTGTGTGTGTGTGTGTACTGCTGAAGGAATGGTGATGAGAGCTTTACGGGGTGAAGAGGGAAAACGGGGGCAGCCGTGTTGAAAGCACGACTGCGGTGAGAGGAGGTGTGTTTGCCCAACGCCATCCCTGGAGAGAGAAAGTGCAGACCTGGGGAAGGAGGCTTGGCATTCGCTTCTGAAATCGTTAATGAAAAAACCTACGTGCACACACACAAACACACACACACACACAAACTATGTGTACTCTACATGTCTAAATCCTTGTCTGCAGTAACCTTTAAGGGAGGGGAAACTAACAAACACCTCTGTTATGCCATGATTAAATGGGCAAATTATAAATATAATAAATAGCAATCATGCAGAAGAAGGAATCATTTCCTGTTTCCTGAACTCAGTTTGTGTTTTTAGTGTGAAAACCTAGTTTTTAACTAATTAGCCAACAACAAGAGCTAGGGGAGAGAAAAACACTGCAGGGCAAAGGCACCCCAGGCCCAGGAACAAGAAACACTGCCTTTTATTTTTTATATTTTAAACATTAAAGAAAAAGGAGCAATAAAAGAAAACACAATTTCACTATGCAAATGAAATGTAAAACATATACTGTAGTAATTGATCCTTTTTCGTTTTGGGGGAAGAAATCGTGAGATGTCCATGCATCTATCTATTTTCCATACCGGTAGTCTTGTGTTTATCACAGGACTACCAGTACCCGCCGGGGCTATGATAAACCTATTCCATCTCAGGGCACAAGTACACACACATTCGCACACACTGGCACAATTTGGGAATGCCAGTATGTTTTTCTAAGCTTGTCTTTGGTCTGCAAGAAAAGCAGGGTACCTGAAGGAAACCCACAAAGCATGTGGAGAATATGTACTGTAAACTCCATGCACACACACTCGAGGCGAGATTCGAAACAGAACCACGAACCATGCAGCCATCATATGAAATAACAGTGCTAGTAACTCAATAAGTGTCACATCTCTGGTATGTCTTTTTAAATGACATTATTCTGTCTTGGCCAATTCTTGGATTTGTTCTGATTTTGCACATAATATTTCATGGTACAGTGAAATATCTGTATACAAATTTGGTCTTGAGACGAACATTCATATTTCAATACAAGTTTTCCCATAAGAAATAATGTAAATGCAGATATGCATTCCACTCACTCACTCATTATCTATACCACTTAATCCTGTATTCAGGGTCACGGGGAGACCCTAGGAGTCTTAGGACACAATCAGTCATCCCAGGAGACTTAGGACGCAAGGCCGGGTACACTCTGGCGCACACACATACGGCCAATTTTGGATCGCCAATTCACCTAACCTACATGTCTTTGGACTGTGGGAGGCAACCAGAGTACCCAGAGGAAACCCACCAAGCACTAGGAGAACATGCAAACTCCATGCACACAGAGACAGGAATCGAACCTGGCTGGGAATCATACCCAGACACTGGAGGTGCAAGGCGACAGTGCTAACCACTACACCACCGTTATGCATTCCAGCCACCCAAAAATATTAAGAATCTTACCAGTGACCAACAGTATATAGTTTTGTATATAACAACTATAAAAACATTTCGAAACGACATGTAAATAAAGTAAAATATGAAATAAATAGACATTGAACCTCACTTGACCTTAATTATAATTTGTCTGGGAAGCAGCTGCTTTTTTAATGACATTTCATTCTTAATTTCCACTGAAAGTGGCTCCCATTTCTTCTTGCTACCATCCTTGCTAACTTCCTTGGGACCCATGGTGCTATGTCTTCACTAGATCTTGCACAAAATGCCAAAAAAAAAAAAAAAAAAACACACACACACACACAACTCACTTCGCTTGGCAAGGTTTGAAGGTTTGAAGGCTGGAGCAGCTCCCGGACATACAGGCACCGTTGTCCCTGTTTGTTTTGGTTCAGTTTGTTTGTTTAATGGCAAAAATGACTCGCAAGCCAATGCGAATTACTTGCAAAAGGCATTCATATGTTGAGGTTCCACTATACCTACATTTTTTTTTTTTTTTTTTACCAACATGTCTATCTGTGGGATATGGAAAACAATACCTGGGGTTATTTCTCCACCATGATCTTTGTTGGCTCATGCAAAAATTACAGACATGGTGGATTTGGATGGGACTTCAAGTCCTTCAAATAATAACGCATTCATACTGTATACACATTAACCTTTTTTTTTTGTTGCCAATTCGAAGGCTGCATTCTAACAGGAGAATTAATGAAGGTTTCATGACTGAAAAAGAAAAAAAAAACTTTTTTATTGAAAATTTATGAGCAGAGGCTTGAGGTTGCCAGTGCTATAAATCCCTAGTGACTTGAGAGACAGTTTTCATGATGTGGGAGTGACTAGATGTTTTTCAAAGGAAAAAAGAATGCGAGCTCTGACTCCCCCATGAACAGGTGGGCGAGATCTTTTATTGGATCTTGGCCCATAAGAGCCAACTAAAACGTAAGCTCAAGCCCTATTAAGCCTTGCAGCATCTCTCAAACTGCAGAGAAACATGTGAGGCCAGCACTCCCCTGTTTTCTTAAGCCATGCTTTGCCATTCTCTGTATCTGCAGACGGGTCTCAGGGTTGTGTGTTTACTGCAGCCTCGGCTTCACACACCTGCTGGAGAGGTCTGTACCATGCAATTATCTCTGGCATAAGAGAATCTGTAGCCGTGGGGACTAGTCGTAAACAGTCCAGCCCTCACACCTCCCCTCCACACTGTCTGCGATGGCTGTAGTGAGAGGGGAGAGAGTGATGGATGTGTAGAAGGATGTAGAAAAGGACAAAAGAAGGTGGTTGTGAGAAAAAGGAAAAGCCTGAGGAGGAATTCACCTTTCTACACGCCCTTCTCAAAAGCACGGTTGGTCTACTGAAATGATACAGGCTTCTATTGTATTATGACCATTAGGATAATTGCACTTATGATTTGTCCATAAGATTTATTGACCTGGTGATGATCAGTGATGGCCTTCATGATGGATATCTGGACTTCATGCTTAGCATTCTCTTTTGAAGCATGGCTGGCAAATGATGAACTACATAATGGTGAACTACATCATTTCTACAAATCTGCACTATTACTCAAAGTATAATTAAGACTCAATAACAGTTAGCAAAAGCTATATGAAGGCTCTAATTTTATATGGGACCTATTTTTATTGGTGCTACTGAGAAGTAAAATACTGGCAACATACTGTCATAACCTGGCAGCCTTACAGCTCTGGGGTCTCCAGGCTTCTGGTTTCCTCCAACCTCCTAGAAATTTCCTGGTCTTTAGTCTTCTGGTTTATTTCAACCTCCCAAGATGCTCTAGGGTCCTCAGCCCTCTAGTTTTCTTAAATCTCCCCAAAACTTGCAGGGTCCTTATTTTATGATTTCCTCCAACTTCCTAAAAACTTCCACGGTCCCTCAGTTCAGGTTCCCTCCAACCTCCAAAAAACCTCTAGGGTCTCCAGGCTTTTGGTTCACTCCAATTTCCAAATTCTTCTAGTTTCCCAAGTTGTCTTGTTTTCTCCAACTTCCCAATAACTTTCAGGGTTCCCAATTTCTAGTTTCCTCTGACATCCCAAAAACTTCTAGGGTCCCAGATGTTCTTGTTTCTCAAAAACAAAATGAGTAGCTGGACTGAATTTGCTGAATTGCCCTTATGTGTAAATATGCTTCTTTGTTTTGTTTTTTTTGTACATGAATTGCAATTGCCAGGATGGTCTCTGGATCCACCAAGTCAGACCAAGGAGGATAGTGTATCTGAATCACTGGATGATGAACAATGGTGTTGCTCTAAATAACCTTCTCTGATACCTTTAAAAAAACAGGCCTACCGTGATCAATTTTATAAGGCTCTTTCCCATCTGTAAGGTATAGGTGAAATAGAAACATAGCTGCATCTGTGTTTATGTGTGTGAATCAACTAAATGCATGGTTTTCCCAGACATGTCAATCTGTTGTTACATGTACCTATAAAATTCTCAGGATGATTGACAGTCATGCTCTTCTTCTCTTATGATGGGGTGGTCTGGCCTTTATGGCAGGCCTTAAACCGTTCCACTTTGGTTGTGTTTTGTTGCTTATAAAGGCGTACAGTGTCTGTTTTTTTACACCCCTCACACAGAGTTTATTGGGCCACCTGAAATACTCATGATCTAACAAGAACAAGCTTGTAGACTTTGTCTATTGTATATAATTACCTCACTCATTTGCATTCTCCTTGACAAAAATGTACACTTGTATGTTTTGCTGTTCAGGATGCTCCGGAAACAAGAAAACTGAATTTCTGACAAGTGTTTTGGATGCGCTGTCTACAGACATGGTACACGCAGTTACTGATCCAGCTGCTGCCGGCAGGTAAGCAAACACCTGCACATTTGTCAGTGAAATATTTATACGTAAAGCGCTTAAAGTGGAATAGTTTTGATCTTTTTTTTAAATGCAGGTATGCAACCCAGGGGAATCTGGGTGGGATATTAAAGCATTATTTTGTTATTCTGCTACATATTGGTTCCTGCTTGAATGGCACATTAATAGATCTATATTGTACAGTCTGTAGTAAGATATCTGAGGGTCAGTTGCGGTCTCTAAGGTTACTGTGAGATTTGAAAAGTCAACACTTTATTAAACACCAGGGTTTTCTTTTTGGAAGGAATGGCCATCAAACCATGTCAACCATAGCTAGTAATCAAAACTTCCAGGCATATTTCTATATAATATACAAACTACAAAGAACACTTGTGAAGCTCATAGAAACATAAAAAACGTCAGCCAGACTCAAACTAATACCGGCATTGAACTCTTTTGCTCTTCTTTTCAGGATGCCAGAACCAGACCCTAACCACACTCTGGAAGAGAGGGTGGTGCACTGGTACTTCAGTCAGCTGGACAAGAACTTGAGCGGTGACATTGGCAAAAAGGAGATCAAGCCTTTCAGACGCTTGCTGCGCAAGAAATCCAAACCTAAGAAGTGTGTGAAGAAGTTTGTGGAGTACTGCGACATCAGTAATGACAAGGCTCTCTCGCTACAGGAGCTGATAGGCTGTCTTGGGGTGACCAAGGAAGACGGTAATCATCCATATGACAATGGAAATGTTAAGACAACTAAAGCAAATAGATTCAAAAAAGCTATAAATGTTGGTTTTCCTATAGTGAATCTGACAGATATGACAGATTACTAAGCATTTGCTTCCACCAAATAAATGTGAAATTGCCCATCATTATAGATTATCTCAGGATTGTTTGCTAAGCTAATGTTGTTAATGTTGCCTTCTCCTCAGGGGCCAAAACAAGCGAAGGCACAAGCTCCAGTAAAATAGTAAGTAAACAGCTGTTTCTGTTTCCATTCCATGCTCACTACGGCATGCTTCCCTACATCCTTGTTGGGCAACCCTGCAACTAGTAATGTAGCAAGAAAGCAGACACTGAGAGAGTGTGAGGAAAACTTTCAAACTCTAAAGAGCTCTCAGCAGCTCCAGACATAAATTTCTCACTCTTATAAAGTTTTCTTTTAGAAGAAAAAAAAAAAACTGAGAAGTTTTGGCAAAAATGCCTTGTAGATGCCAGAGGTCAAAGGTAAATGGCCAGACTGGTTCAAGCGGAGAGAAAGGCAACAGTAATGAAAATAACATCTGGTTACAGCACTCAACACCTTAAACCTTGAGGCAGATGGGCTACAGGAACAGAAGACCACACCAGGTGACACTGCTATCAGCTAAGAACAGAAAATTGAGGCTAGGAAACAAATGCTAAATTTAGACGAGAGATCATTGAAAAAACATTGCCTGATCTGATGAGTCTCGATTTCTGCAGCAACATTTAGATGGCAGGGTCAGGATGGATCCATGCTACCTGTTATTAATAGATTGTGCTGGTGGAAGTGGTAATGCAATAATGTTGGGAAGATTTTCTTGACGTACTTTGGGCCCCTTATGAATGAATTGTGTATGTATGAATTGAGCATTGTTTAAATGCCACAGCCTATCTATACCATGAAGAATTAAGGCCGTTCTGAAAGCAAAAGGGTGTCCAATCAAGGTGTACTTAATGAAGTTTATGGAGAGTGTATACAGTTACAGCCAGCTCGAAGTTATGAGCGGTGTTTATGACTTTCTTTGTATGAAGTCCAATAAAATCCTACACAGTTTATGTGAAGTTGAGTATTTACATTTAAACACCCTAAAAGACCCATAAAGACTATTATAAATTTTCATCTCTTATTTCCAGAACACGGTGAAAAAGCAAGGCTGAGATGTCGACCCTTGTTCTCGCTGCGATCCTGACCCCACCCCCCCCCCCCCCCAACCACCTCCACCCCACCCCACCCCACCAAATGGCGATGGACCCCCATAGTATTTGCACTTTGTACTTTAAACAAAATGATGTAAATTCACTTTGTAGAAAGAAGGTATTTAAACAGACTGCTGAACATGTGAATGATGTTAGTTAGCTTATTTTTTTATATAAATGTCCTTACATGAATCGTTGATACTTTAACACATACAATGTATGTGTCCTTTGTGAGTCCGCATTTCTGAGTGATTCATATTACATGTTGCCTTTTTTTTTTTTATGTTTCTTGTTGAAATTGTTGTTTTGTACATGACACCAGATTTACACATAGCCGATGAAAGAAAATAATACGTTAGATAATTGTGCTTCAGTCGCATACTGGCTTTTTTTTTTTTTTTTACCTGCCTATCAAGCCTTTGTCTTGATTAGAAATAAAGATCTTGTATGCTTTTTATGTTTCATATCAATACACTGTATATATCGAGTTGTCTGTGAAATGTTTTGTTGCTCGTAATAAAGACTCTCTCCTAACGGACACAATCGACCAACAATGTATTATTATAATAATATCCAATAAAACCATTTTAACATCACTTTCAGGTTACTGCTTAGAAAAGCAGGTCAAGGTTTAAAGGTCAGGTGTCCCCAGGGACATGCAGAGACAGTATAGGTGTCCTCGTGAGTATCATATCAACCATTACAGAATGTACAGAATGTACAGAATTTGTGTTACTGTTTGTTGAGAACAGATACGCTTCCAATTTAAAAGGAAAAATGAATTCCTGTTTCCTTATTAAATAGAGGTCAGACAGGTAACTGATTCCTTATGGGTAAAGGCCCTTTAATATGATGCCATGTGATACAGAAACTTGGGTAAATATAGTGTTTAGTGGTGGAGTATTAGATTATGTGAAATATAGCTCATAAAATCTTAAGGCTATATTCTTGCTACCTGCAAGGTTGCAGGTTGCCAGATTTTGCTGAAAGCACCTGAGATGAGGTTTTCCACCTTTCTGTACAATATTAGTAGTAAATCGCTTCTGTTCCTACATTTATATACATTGTTAATTGCAATTGTCAGTAATTAACCTGCAATACGTTTCCAAGAAATGTCAGTGAAGTCATCTTTATGATATGTTCATACAGTTATGTGTAAAAGATTTTTTTGTCTAAAAACATAATAAAAAATCATCTGTTCATAGTGAATCTTAGTATTAGTCAAATAAATGATGATGAACTCTCTAACTTTCTTTAGATGATAACTTTCTTCATTGTGCCATTATTTATTTAACAAAATTGAAGCCAAAGCAAAAGAAAATGTGCGCAATGTTGGCGCCATGGTGGCTTAGTGGTTAGCACTGTCCCATTGCACCTCCAAGGTCTAGTTTTGGATATAGATAATTGGCATTCCTAAATTGCCCGTAGTGTGTGAATGAACGTCTGAATGTGTGCATGCCCTGCAATGGATCGGCACCCTCCTCGCGCCCTAGTATAGGCTTCAGGCTCCCTGCGATCCCTGTATACAGGATAAAGTGATATAGATGATGAGTAAATGAGTGAGTGGGCAATGCTAAATACGCACATTATTCAATAGCTTGTAGTTCCAAATTTAGCAGCAATAACTTGTAATCATTTCCTGTATGACTTTATCAGTCTTTCACATTATTTTGGCCGATTACAACAGTGCTTCATTCATTTCAGCTGGGCTGAGGTCTGGTTTTTGGCCATTCCAAAACCATGACTCTTTTATTTTTCAGCCATTATGTACAGTTACTGGTGTGCTTCGGATCATTGTCCTGCTGCATGACCGAATTTTGACCAAGCAGCGTCAGTCAGATGTCAGACAGCCATGCTTGACTGTGGATATGAGGTGTTTCTGCTGAAATGCTGCTTGGTTTTCACCAAACATCGGAAGATTGGCCTCAAAATTGTTTGGAAATGGGTTAATAATACTTTTCAGATTAATGTGCAGCAATAATTGCTTCACGAAGACCACTGCTTATGCCTTTCATTCTTGGCATTGTGTTAACACACACCAAAATGCTTTATACCAGCAAACTGCCAAAACTTGTGCTTTTATAAAGGGGGTACTTAGTATTACCGACAAGTTTTTTTCTATTTTGGCTTTAGTCGTGTTGAGTAAATTATGGCATTGTGAAAAAGTTTTATATGCTGTTGTTCATCTGAGGTCGTATTTGCCTAATACTAAGACTTGCTATGATCAGATGCTTTTTATTATATTTTAATGCCAAGAACATAAACCTAAAAGAGGGGGCACTAACTTTTACACATGAATTTATGTATTCATTCCCGATGCCAAGCGATAACTTCCCATAATCTGTTTATTCACATTTTATTGAATTATAACTACTTTCATGAGGTAATTTGCTATTCCCTCCTTATTGTCTGATTATTATTTTAATAATTATTAGTGGCACAATGGCATTTAATTTCTTATGCTTATTAATATGGCAAGCTTGGTTGTCTATTAAACAATTAAACAATACATTCTGGTCATTGCCACCTTTTCTACCATCCTCTAATCCAATTGTATTTGTTTAACAATTAAGAAAGTGAAAAAGCATCTTAGGAATAGTAAATTAACAACATGTTTGAATCTCTACTGGTTCTTTACAAAGAGTAATTCCAAGGAGTGAAAATATAAACCTTTTGAACACACGTCACCTACAAAATTGTTGGTACCCTTCGGTCAATGAAAGAAAAACTCACAATGGTCACAGAAATAACTTTAATCTGACAAAAGTAATAATAAATAAGAATTCTATGAATGTTAACCAATGAAAGTCAGACATTGCTTTTCAACCATGCTTCAACGGAATTATAAAAAAAAATGAACTCATGCCTGGACAAAAATGATGGTACCCCTAACTTAATAGTTTGTTGCACAACCTTTTGAGGCAATCACTGCAATCAAACGATTCCTGTAACTGTCAATGAGACTTCTGCACCTCTCTGCAGGTATTTTGGCACACTCCTCATGAGCAAGCTGCTCCAGTTCTTTCCGGTTTGAAGGGTGCCTTTTCCAGACAGCATGTTTCAGCTCCTTCCAAAGATGCTCAATAGGATTGAGGTCAGGGCTCATAGAAGGCCACTTTAGAATAGTCCAATGTTTTTCTCTTAGCCATTCTTGGGTGTTTTTAGCTGTGTGTTTTGGGTCATTGTCCTGTTGCAAGACCCATGACCTGCGACTGAGACGCAGCTTTCTGACACTGGCCAGCACATTTCTCTCTAGAATCCCTTGATAGTCTTGAGATATCATTGTACCCTGCACAGATTCAAGACACCCTGTGCCAGATGCAGCAAAGCAGCCCCAGAACATAACAGAGCCTCCTCCATGTTTCACAGTAGGGACAGTGTTCTTTTCTTGATATGCTTCAATTTTCCGTCTGTGAACATAGAGCTGATGTGCCTTGGCAAAAAGTTCCATTTTTGTCTCATCTGTCCATAGGACATTCTCCCAGAAGCTTTGTGGCTTGTCAACATGTAGTTTGGCATATTCCAGTCTGGCTTTTTTATGATTTGTTTTCAACAATGGTGTCCTCCTTGGTCGTCTCCCATGTAGTTCCACTTTGGCTCAAACAATGACGGATGGTGCGATCTGACACTGATGTTCCTTGAGCATGAAGTTCACCTTGGATCTCTTTAGAAGTCTTTCTGGGCTCTTTTGTTACCATTCGGATTATCCGTCTCTTTGATTTGTCATCAATTTTCCTCCTGCGGCCACATCCAGGGAGGTTGGCTACAGTCCCATGGATCTTAAATTTCTGAATAATATGTGCAACGGTAGTCACAGGACCATCTAGCTGCTTGGAAATGGTCTTATAGCCTTTACCTTTAACATGCTTGTCTATAATTTTCTTTCGAATCTCCTGAGACAACTCTTTCCTTCGCTTCCTCTGGTCCATGTTGAGTGTGGTACATACCATGTCACCAAACAACACAGTGACTACCTGGAGCCCTATATATAGGCCCACTGACTGATTACAAGACACCTATGATGCTAATTAGTCGACACCCCTTGAATTAACATGTCCCTTTGGTCACATTATTTTCAGTATTTTCTAGGGGTACCATCATTTTTGTCCAGGCCTGTTCCATGAGTTTATTTTTTTAAATAATTCTGGTTGACGCATGGTTGAAAAGCAATGTCTGACTTTCATTGGTTAACATTCATAGAATTTTTTTAAATGATTGCTTTTGCCAGATTAAAGTTATTTCTGTGACCATTGTGAGTTTTTCTTTCATTGGCCGAAGGGTACCAACAATTTTGTCCACGTGTGTATCTGGCTATGGCCTTTAATCCTATAGCATTTTTATTTTTTCCCTTCTTCTCATCAGCTTTACTCTCTTGGGAGCCTCTTGACCTGATGGTGACCCAAATCCTCATGCTTTGTGTGCTATTGGTGAGGAGCAGAAATGTCCTCGAGCAGTGAGATTAGCCAGAACTAGGCTTGGTCTTGACACCCCGTCGAACATGAAGAGGGAGATTATCCACTGATGTCTCAAAGGCCTGCCAGAGAGAGAGAGAGAGAGAGAGAGAGAGAGGGAAAGAGAGACCACCAACATTAATGGCATATATATCTGGTGCAAAAAGGAAATCCTGGTGCTAGAATGTTTTTCTCCGCTTCTCCCCTCTTTTTGTCGACTCTGGGATTTTGATTTGCAAATGAAGTGCAATATGGACTACTGAGCCACGGTCAAGTTTTCTTTCTCATTAACCCATGTAAGATGCCCCATGACATTGTCTCTGGTTCAGGAGTGATTGATACCAGAAAGGCAACAGCTGTAGTACATTTCCTGAAGATGTCTGTGCATTGTGACTCTTGATGTACTGACTCCAGCCTCTCTCTACTCCAAGTGAAGCTCTCCCAAGTTTTTGAATTTGCTTTGCTTAACAATCTTCTTAAGGATGCAGTCGTGCTTGTTTATTTGTGCATTTTTTCCTAACACACTTTTCCCTACTGAGAACATTCAGATTCATTCCCTTTCAGCAATGACCTTCTGTGACTTACTCTCCTTGTGCAGGGTGTCAATCATCATATGCTGCACAAGTGCCAAGTGATTGGTCCTCCCCATGATCGTGGTTGCATGTACCAACCACAAAGAGATACATGCTGGTTATACTGTATGGTAATAGAAAAGTCATTTTCTATTAAAAGTCAAATGTCATTTTCTTAAACTCAAAACAAAAAGCTAAATATTTTGAGATACTGGATTTTGTCTGGAAGTGTGATGTGTTGAATTAAATTATAAGGGAAAAAAACTTTGCCATCCAAATGTTTTTTAGATGCATTGTATATTTCACCAGCAAACAGGTGACCGTTCATAGGAACCCAAAGATTGTGGATGCCTGTGGGAAAGAAGCCTAGCTTGTCTGGTCCAATCCCACAGAAAGCCAATTAAGCACAAATCACCAACAAAGTCGATGCTAGCCAATCCGTGCATGAACTGGATGGGATGTGCTGGACAAAAAGTCAGGTCCACAGAGGCCCCATCCTGCAACCTAAAGAACCCATTGCAAAAGTCCTGGTGACACAAGAGGAACCCAAAACCTTGGTGGTTTTAATGTTAATGGATTTAATATTATGGCTGATCAGTGAAATATGCATATAAAAGAAAGACCAGTATAGCTGTAACTACAAACTTGTTTCTAATGTTACACTGGGAGTGTGGCTCAGACAATAACCCTGTTTAATAACTACACATAACCTACAAAAGATCAAAGTGATTAAAACCATGTGAAAAGAACCTCAAGTCTATAAAAAGCATTTTCTAGCATTTTGTATAGCCCACCCAAGAAACCATGGTTACACCTAAAACAAAAGCCAGTTTATTACCATTTCCCTTGAAAGATTTTTAACAACAATAAACAATAAATCAAATGTCAATGAAATTAGTCACGATTAGGAAATTCAAGAAAAGAGGTTCACAGGCAGCAGTATCTTAATCTCTGGCCGTTTACAATAAAGAGCACGGATGATCATGTTAGCTTATTATCTGCTTCTTTCAGTGAGGGTGGTCAGAAGAAAATGATAGAAATGTGATGAGTCACCAGACATGCTTATTAGCTGCCTTAAACAGCTCAAATGAAATGCAGATCCAGGAAAAGGAACACAACACACAGTAAGCTGGTTGCTTTTACCAAACAGAGCCCAAAGTCACCTTCAGGGGAAATTCCTCAATATTGTGCCCAAACAATAATCAAGCTCAGTGGTGAACCTGGCAATATGCAAAGCATTAGTCTAGTGATTGTGTGTGTGTGTGTGTGTGTGTGTGTGTGTGTGTGTGTGTGTGTGTGTGTGTGTGTGTGTGTGTGTGTGTGTGTGTGTGTGTGCGCGCACCTTTGATAACTTTACCACATGTTACTTATTTATAGTCACACCTGAGCACAGATTTTTGTGATCATCAAATTGCAAGTTGAATTCCCACACATACCTTCATCTGATTATGCGTTCAGAAGACACAAAGCAGAAGACATGAAGTAAAATCCACTGACTCCTTTCATAACTCATCAGCTCTCATGAACCTGAAGTAATGCTGAACAGAAATATTGGCATCTGATGGTTAAACAGCAAGATGGTTAAACAAACCTGAGTCTGAATATTCAGAACGTGGGAAGAAAGAGAATGATCATTTATTCCTACATTTATTTCATGTAAGCACTTTATCCTGGTCAGGGATGCGGTGGATCTGGAGAACTCATGAACTTTGAGCATGAGAAAGCGTTTCAGCAATTTACCCTAGACACTACACCTTCTGGCATGTTTTATGTTTTTTGGGAGGTGGGACCCACATGGACACAAGGAGAATATACAGACACCGGATCAAACCAGCAGCAATCTTAATTTGCTTTATGTGTTCAGATTATATTGTGAAATGATTAGCAGAGGTTTAGTTTGGTAAATAATACACAAAATACACAAAATAAAGGTGAAAGTCTCTTTCTGAAAAGCTTCCAAGCAGAATCCTGGAAGGAAGGTATCAAGAAGCCTCCTGAAGGGACATTACAATTTTATTTATAAGAGTCTACATCTATTTTTGTATTACTACCTATATATATATTTGAAATGCTTTGAACTGAAACCAAAAAAAAATCTTTATTTTAGCAAGGAGTATACTGTTACAGGAAAATACAGTGTACAGCATACAAATTTAATCTGTTTCGGAGGCGAGTTCTTAAGGCGAAAATAAATAAATAAATAAATAAAACTGAAAGTGGCTCCCCTTAATTCTTGCTACCATCCTTAATAACATCCTTGGGACACACTTGGGACGGTGCTGCGTCTTTGCAAAAAAATGTAACTTAGCTTAGCTTTCCACTGACGCAATCATGTTTTTGAACGGCTAGCGGACATACATGCAACTTGGCCGGCATTCGGTTTGGCGCAGTTCATTTGCACGTATGCCAAAAAATGCTTTAAATGCCGAGGCACATTTCTTGCAAAATTTCAGTTACTAAGGCCAAAATTTCTTAAGGCAACGTGCTCATATCCCGAGGTACCACTGTAAATCGTAAATCCATCCAAAGGGTGGTAAAAACTGCTCAGCGCATCATTGGTACCCCACTTCCTGTCACTGAGGAAGTCTACAAGAGGAGGTGTCTGCGTAGAGCACGAAGCATCGTGAAGGACACCTCTCACCCTGCACATGAACTGTTTTCTCTCCTTCCCTCTGGAAAAAGGTTCAGATGCCTGAAAGCCAAGAGCAGCAGGCTGAGGAACAGTTTTTACCCCACAGTGGTTACCTTACTGAACACAACTTCACTGTCCCCCTTACATAGACGGTACCACCATCACTGATAACCCAACATTCCTGTTTATATACCTCTGTAAATACTTCCCGTTCATTCATTTGTACCGTCTGCACATGGACTGTATACTAATATGTGTATATTCATATATGTAGATGTGTATATAGGTATACTCTGCATTTCCATCCAGCGGCTAAATTACTCATATTTATTCAAATGTATATTCATACTATTGCACATAATGTAAATTCACCTATATATAGTTTCTGTATATCTTTATTCCACATATTTATAATCAGACATATCTGTAGATTTACAATTATTCTGTACATTAATTTACCCATCTATGCTCACTTTACACTGTATATTCATGTAAAGTATGTAAGTATGTATATGTATTCATGTATAATTTTTTTTTTCTTTCTGTAATACAATTTATACATAGATCTTACTTTTATCATACAAGTTTTATAGATCTGTATATATGTTTATATTGCACTGCTAACTTGCACTTCTGGTTAGATGCTAACTGCATTTCGTTGCCTTGTAACTATGTGCAATGACAATAAAGTTGAATCTAATCTAATCTAATCCACATAGTTGTGGTGTGGTCATGGGTGAAAAGGCTAGTACAGTCACTAAAAGATTCAGTGGCCATACACAATAAAGCAAAGACGGGAGAGAAGCTGCCAGATTGTCACTAAAGCACTTTCAGGAAGAAAACATATCTGAAAATGTTTGTCATCATAACCAACATGATGACAAACTGCTTCTAAGCTGTTCTGAATTGCCTCTGAACTGACCATGTTGCGTTTCAGTCTTTTATTTCTGCTAGTTATTGTTAGCTTGGGCTTCCGTCAGCACATCAGTAGGCTCATGACTCACCTTGCCGCTTGCTGCATGTTTGTTGGCAGCTAACACGAGCTACTATGCTAATTAGCTTCTAACTCAAGGCTGAATCCCAACACCCCCTCTAATCCCTGGACAAGGGCACTACTAGGGCAGGCTCTCCCTTTTCTCTTTCGTGTCATTTTGAGAAATCATGTTGAGCAAATATGAACTTAGGATTTTTCAGTAGCTATGGAAAAAAAAAAAAATTCCCAAATTTTCTGCCGAGTCAGCTTAAAGAGTTTAACATCATATATCACCTTCTCTCTTTCTTTCTCTCGCTCTTCTCCTCCGTCCTTGACTTCATATTCTCAATCGCTTATGTGTGTTATTTACTATGACCATAATAAATTATTGTCAGTCATAAACACTTAAGATTTGTATATTTGAACTTGGGTAAAAATTTATACCAAAACCTGAAGTGTCGTTCATCAAGAGATTTGTGGTGTTAAAAACATCTTGCCAGTACGCATACAGTACAGTCGACACATACATTAACTCTCTCTCCCTGACCCTATTACATGCACACTTTCTTATACACACATTACACAGAGATACTATTGATACCATGTTCTTTTGGGCATGATGTTTGACATTCCCTGGGCAGAGGAGTGTGTGTGTGTGTGTTTAATGGGCACTAGGAGTAAGCATTCAGACCCAGCTTTGGCATGCTGCGTGGAGAAATTACTGTCAAACCCATCACCCATTTTAATGGCTGCTGGCTTGTCATGGCTCGATTTACAGCCAACTTGGGAGCAGTGCACCCTGGGTAAACATGGCCAGGAGGACAGCAGGGGCCTGGGGATTCAATGATATATTAACCCCTTATGTTTCGATTGGGTCAAAAATATTACTTTTCCCTAAAAGCTTAGAAATCAAGAAAACAACATTAAAACATCGATTTTAGCTCATTTTGTTTTTTGTTTTGCTAGCATTTTACAATTAGTAGCTACTATTTAACAAGTAAACATGCAGCAATTACAAGTAATTTTGGGTGTATGCTTTTCATTATGGATATTTAGACGAAAATGTGTGTGAACTCTGGAGTTTGTACAGCAAAACTTAATAAGTAAGAGTGGATTATTCCACTATTGCGGTGCCATTTGTGTCCCAATGATATTACAATGATAAATATGTAAAATATTTATCTAAAGTAATATCTAAAATAAAAGTACATCATGTTAAACACCAGTGTCGACGCTTTTACAACAACCTTTAAATAGCTAAAGACATTAACTAAACATTTAAAACCTCAGAGACTGTTTTTCACATTCACCCCTATAATATATACAAGTCACATGTTCACCAGCAATTTGAAATCGGAATTTTCCAGAATTTCATGGCAGATAGTTTTCTCTTTCTTTACTTCCAGTAATACTGTTAAACTGACCGGCTTTTAAAAGGCTAATCTGAAAGTACAGCCCTGTAACCCTAATTCTGGCTTGAAAATAAACTGTTAGTAATAATATTTAAATGGATGCTAATTAAACACATTTTGTTATTTAGCTATAATTGCTGTGCTTTGATTACATCAAAAATAAGTATTTTAAGAGTTTAAGAGTTACTTCAAACTTTTAGGGTTTTAAGTTTAGCTTTTATAAAACTTCTCCACAATTCTTCTTCAGAATTCAAAAACAATTGCTGATAATTATTGAACATCAATGATGTGGAAATTCATGAACAAAACAGCCACCATGCTCCAAACAGTTAAACAAAATGGCTGCCATATGCCACAATAAAAATGTTCCCCACATGACAATCAATTTAACAAAATGTCTGAACTGAAGATGTTCAACTGAACATATCTGCAACTTGCCAATCAAGTAACAAAATGTCCATCACATGCCAGTGAAGTTAGCAAAATATCTGCCACATGCCAGTCAATTTTACAAAATGTCCACCACACCTAATAAAGTTAACAAACGTTTTCTACAAACAAACCAATTTAATGTTCGCCACATGCCAGTCAATTTAACAAAATGTCCGCCACACGTCAGCCAATTTAACAAAATGTCCACCACATGCCAGTCAATTTAACAAAATGTCCGCCACACGTCAGCCAATTTAACAAAATGTCCACCACATGCCAGTCAATTTAACAAAATGTCCACCAAACGTCAGCCAATTTAACAAAATGTCCACCACATGCCAGTCAATTTAACAAAATGTCCACCACATGCCAGTCAATTTAACAAAATGTCCACCACATGCCAGTCAATTTAACAAAATGTCCACCAAACGTCAGCCAATTTAACAAAATGTCCACCACATGCCAGTCAATTTAACAAAATGTCCACCACATGCCAGTCAATTTAACAAAATGTCCACCACATGCCAGTCAATTTAACAAAATGTCCACCAAACGTCAGCCAATTTAACAAAATGTCCACCACATGCCAGTCAATTTAACAAAATGTCCACCAAACGTCAGCCAATTTAACAAAATGTCCACCACATGCCAGTCAATTTAACAAAATGTCCACCACATGCCAGTCAATTTAAAAAAATGTCCACCACAGGTCAGCCAATTTAACAAAATGTCCACCACATGCCAGTCAATTTAACAAAATGTCCACCAAACGTCAGCCAATTTAACAAAATGTTCCACATACAACTAAATTTATTAAAAAAAAAAAAAATTACAAAAGTTCGGCACATGCCAGTCAATTTAACAAAATGTCCACCACACGGCAGTTCATTTAACAAATGTTCGCCACACGCCAGTCAATTTAAGAAAATGTCCACCGCATGTCAGTCAATTTAACAAAATTTCCATCACACGCCTATCAATTTAACAAAATGTCCTAAGCATGTCAATTTAACAAGGTCTATCACATGCCAATCAGTTTAACAAATATCTGCCGCACACCGGACAGTGTAACTAAATATCACACACCAGTCAATGTAACAAAATGTCCACCACTCTCCAGTCAATTTAGCAAAACAGCCGACATATCCCAGTCAGCTTGACAAAATGGCTACTAACAACCGTAAAAATAAATATGGGTGCAACTTAATAAAAAACTTAATGTTTTCACACAGAAACTGAAAGTCATCTTTAGCACAAAACTTCTTTTGCTAAGTTTGGGGGTATGACACCCAAAGGGGGTGGGGTTACAATTAAAAAGTTCTCAGGAACCATAATTTTGACTAACTTGAACATCTTTGTGCTACTCTGTAAGTAAGACTGAGACTCTTTTAGGCAAATTGGTTTACTACAAGAACTTTTCTCCGGGATGTACCATGATTTGCGGTGATGGTTTGTAGCATCACAAATAGTCGTTAGGACCCAACAGATTGTTGCTTACTTTTACATTACATTTTTTTTTATTTCATTCTTTTAATAACTATCCAGTTTATTTTAGGTAGTGTTTTTTTAATTTATATTTACTTTACACTGCATCGGCTTTAGAATGTTGTGTTGTTTGAATTATATGGCATCATATACAGTACTAAGAGTTAAAACCTCTCATTTACTTATAAATTACTGTATTAGTAATTTCAGTGTACAAATTCTGCATCAGTGTTTTAAACAGGTTTAGTTTTATTTCTTTATTATGGCACTTGTGTACGTACTATTTTAAAACATTGTGTTAAATCCAAAGAGAAGTCTGGGTTAATGAAAAGTCCATCAATAAGTAGTGAACAGAGCATTTAATCGGGTTAAGAGGTGTGAGGGAGTTCACTGAGGGGCAGGAAGGCAAGTGGGGGTGTTATGGGTGAGATTTGAGTCTAACAAGGCTTCTATTGACAGAGACAGAGAAGGCTGTACGCTTCAGTGCACTTTTAGCGCTGCCTTCTCACCACGCTTTACAGTCCAATAGATCAGCTCATTCTTACACACTTGGGAGTTGTACTATTAGAGAAACGTTGCTTGAACAAATTTGCAATTGCTGTAACTAGTCAAAACAGGCTTGCAAAAAGTTATCTTTATTATCTGTCAAGGTAAGAGGGTTTATGTAGATAAGGATGTGCAGATTGTGGGAAATGTTTTCATAAACATCACTGTAATGTAAAAAGACAAAAAGTTGTTTTATTTAGAGATAAAAAGGGTCTATTTAAAAGTACAGCATTAGTCAAAAGTTTGGATAGTTTGGAACTAATTCAAAGTTTTTTAGTGATTTATTTTCTACATTCTGGAACAATACTGGAGATTGCGAAACTATGAAATAACACATATGAAAGTAGATAATTAACTAATAACAGTCAATTGTTATTTTAACACACAAAGGAACAGTTCTTGCAAGAACCTTTTGTCATGCATTTGCAAAACCCTTTAAGCACCATAATGAAACAGTTCAGTTGAAGACCATCCCAGGAAAGTAAGACCAAAACTTACCTCTGCTGCAGAGGAGAAGTTCATTTAGAGTTTCCAGCCTCAAACAGCACCTCAGATTAGAGTCGTTATGAAGGCTTTAAAGAGAAAAAGTAGCAGAAAGGAGATTATTGCGTATTTTGGATGCTTTCAGCAAAGAAATAACAATCATGAAAGACCATGGAATTAAAAGGTGCGTCCAAACTTTTGACTAGTACTACAGTATAATGTCACTAAACAGTGCAACCCTTTCCCAAATTTTTAAAAAGAAAATATAACTGAAAACAAGGAAAAGGCTGAGAAAGAAATAAAACACAATGTTGCGTGCAGTTGTAAGAAAATAATAATAATAATAATAATAATAATAATAATAATAATAATAATTAAAAAAGATATTTCTCCAAAAAAAACCTTTCCCATGGCAGAAAACTTTACCCATTAAAATGTGTTGACACTGAAAACAAACAAACAAACAAAAAAATGCATAACTCTCCCTACTAAAAATGTAAATTTAAATTTTTATTATTATTTTTTAATTAAATTGTTCAATTAAATCAATGCAATTAAAATAATGGTTGATCGATGCAATTCAAATTTTGATTCAGAATCAATTCACACTTTAAGTACAGTAAGCCCCCTATATATGAGCATTCTAGTTACGAACTTGCAAAGATACAAACATGAATTCGTACATGTTTCATCTGGGAAGGTCAAATGTCCGCCATAAATGTGTGCAGTTTGCATCTTCTGCATGTGCAGCACATGCCTTGGATGTCCGGAAGCAAGCGTAAAAGCGGCGGTGATGCTAGAAAAGGTACTACTAAGAAGCGCCAAGCAATAACAATGGAGACAAAAGAGAAAATAATTGAGACAATGGTGGCATCGAGGTAAAACGATGGCAGACATTCTTTTAACATGAATTGTTCCACTGTTGGCACCTAGACCTAGTACCTAGACAATGTTTGTAGGAATGTTTTTTAATCGTTTAGAAATAATTATTTTAAAATACACCAAAGCTTTTGGAGAAAATACAAACCAATTGCTTTCTGCAAATTCTCATATTTTGTAGGAGTATCATGCCTTCTTCTTTTAAGTTGGTGCGAAACTGCCACCTGCTGGAGTGGAGTGTGGAGCAGAAGATTGACAGTATCGCTTTGTACGAGACAGCATTTAGACAGTCAACAACACACATTACATAGCATTCCAATGCTTATTAGATATTTTTAGTCATTTTTTAATATTTTCAATAAACAAAGCAGACATTAATGAAAATATTAATGCGATCATTAAAAGCTGAACTGAAAATCGCAATGCCTATAAATCAAATCAAAAGTCTATTTTTGATTAACAGCTGTACTCCTGTAACGTAAACTGTTACCATATCAGTCATCACACCTTATGGTTTGTTTAACAGAATGTTTTAAAATAGTTTAATTAAAATGTATGAAAAATTGTTGGGAATTAACTGTTACTCAGGAAACTATAACCAGTGAAGTTGCCATTTCTTATTTTCTTATTAATTAAATTAAATTATTAATTCAAAAAGCAACATTGTATACAGTAAAAACTCTACAGTACTACAGTAAAAAAATTCTTTCTGACCACCTTCTCATCAAGAGTAAGTACAAATCAATACAAACTTTACAATTGCAATCTTTTGAAATGTAAGGTTCAGCATAATTTAAAGAGTTAATCAAGCGCCACTGAAAAGTCTCTATAGCACAGACACAGCATGGAGCTAGGGATCGTAAAGTATGACTGGAATGCATCTTTTTTTTATTATTTATTTTTTTCCCCCCTGAAGCTATGTTGAGGTCATGTGAGGCCAGCACACACCTGCATGCTCTCCACAGGTCCAGGGGTTTGTTGTGACAGACCAGATCATCATCACATCTTCCCTGTCGGTGGAGCTTGCATTGCTGTGTCATCACCACGGATCAGGTTGCTCACAGGTGCATCACCTTCACCCTCATATTTAACCGTTCACATTTCTACTGATTGTGTAGCAGTACTGAAGAGGATGTTTTCAAACTGACATGCTGATACCAATGGGAGCTGAAAGTGACGGATTTGTATAAATATTTACTGATTTATTTATATATATATATAAATAATGCTCCTTTAAAGAAATGTGACAACTCCATATACTACTCACATATTGTTATTTACATGAGTGCTTTTCCTATTTGCTCTGAATTTTAATGAAATAAGTAGTTCCCTTTGATACTACTAATAATGTATGAGAAAAAACACCATTTTCATTAGTTTAATATTTATTACCCCAAAAATTTAGACAATAACAAGGATAGCCCCAAAAAACAATGTTTCCACTATTTGCCGCAATGACAGCTTGACAGCGACGTCTCATGCTCCTCACTAGTCTCATGATGTTGTTCTGAGGCAATGCGTTCCACTCTTCCGCAAGTGCTACATGCAGTTCTGCCAGGTCACGTGGCGGTGGGGTACGATCATCCAGTCTCTGCTTCAACTGGTCCCAGACAAGCTCAGGTCAGGGGACATTGATGGCCATACCATATGAGGCACTCCAACTTTCTGAAGTCGAGCTGTGATAATTCTGCCACGATGTGGCAGAGCATTATCATCCATGAACAGAAAGTTGGGGTTGTGCTGGCGGAATTGGGGGATGATGATGTGCCATCGTCAGAATGTGCAGTGACTGTGCCATCTACAATAACCAAATCTGTTTTGTGCTGACTGGTGATGCCTGCCCAGACTGTTGCACCTCCTCCACCAAAGCCCAAAGCAAACCCCGGGGGACAATGTTGACCTCAGCGTATCGCTCACCTCGCCTTCTCCAGCAACGGTGACGACTATCATTTCTGTGCAAGGTGACCCGACACTTGATCAGTGAACAGGACGGTAGACCACTACTGCATTGTCCACTACTGCTCGTAAACGGACCTGCGGCTGTTTGGCAGTTGCATAACGATGTCTGAGTGCATAGGTCCTTAGGTACTGCTCATCGTTGCGGTCTGTCACTCGTGGTGCTCCACTCCTGGGTCTGTCATGAACTCTGCCAGTAGTTCTCTGTCTTGATGCAAGTCTGCTGATGACACTTTGAGACACACCAAGTTCACAAGCAATCTGACTGCCTACCACCGACCCGAAGGAGCGCCCTGGCCAGGTGGCGCTGCTTGTGCATTAAAAGATGTCGTGTGTTCATGGCTGTTTGAATGATGAACTTGGAATGACTTACTGACAATACCAGCTTTTTATACCCACGGAATGTTGAAATTGATTGAAAAGGGTTGTCTTTTGGTATTGGCCCCATTTTATTTATTTATTTTTAAGTTTTTTTGTGATTAATTTCTTATAAAATCTAATTTGATCTATGATTTAAAAGTTTTATTTTATTTCACACAATTGTGAAATTTTTACACGATTCATTTCTTTTTTCATAATATTTTTTATGTGATGTTTATACATAAATACATTTTTACATCTGATTTATATGCACATAATTTTTAAAATCGATTTTACTCACATTGTGTGTACACTTTCACTTTTCACATGATTGATGTGTGTTTTATTTTCACAGTTCATTTATTTTAAGGTATGAATTTTTCATGATTCCTTTCATTTTTAATGTGTGATTTTTACAGTTTAATTTTTCATATGAAATGATTAATTTAGATTTAACGTGACTTTTTATATGTTAATTTTCATACATAATTTTATTCTTTATTTATTTTTTTTTTTTACATTTTACACATTATTTAAAAAATTACATGAGCCACGAAAAGGATCATATTAAGCTTTTTTCCCATGTGGTCTGTTTATTTGCAATGCCACCTGTGCGCGCACACACACACACACACACACACACACACACACACACACACACACACACACACACACACACACACACACACACCTGACATCAGGAGGATTTCTAAGCACTTATAGGGATTTTGCATGTCTGTTTAGACAAGCACGGTGTACACGGATACTCCTTGAGATCATGACAGGGCTTATTGCATATTTCACTAGTTTTCATCTGAATTGTTATATAAGTTGTTTCAGGTAGCGAACAATGCATTCGGTTTTGTATTTTTTCATTCTATGACTGTTTTGAAATGATTATTTTCATGCTCTGCTATGGATGATTTTATTTATTTTTTCCCCCCTTTCTCATATTTTCCTTTTTTCCTTGTATCCCATCATTGGCTGAATGACTCTTGTGGAATTAATAACACAGTGGCCCTTTTGTCGTTCTGTAAGCTGGACACAGCTGCCGATGCTCCTCCATTCTCCGTCGTCTTACACTCCGTTGACTTTTCCACATTTCTTTTCATTGCGTTTCCCCCTTTTTTCTTTTTCAAATCACATTTTCTGCATAGTCTGCAAATCAGGCTAAGCCTTTGATAAAAAAAAGTAATGGAGGGGGGGGGGGGCATCTAGTTCTGGGGCATTATGCCAGAACTGGAGCTGATTTCAAAGGACGGGAGCGATTATAAGGGATAAATGACTACTTGTGATTGAGATTTGATGCTTCATGATATTTCATATCCCTAATATCTGCATTTTCTTTTCTTATCAGTTTTTTTCCTCTTTTTTTTTTTGTTGCTGTGTGGCAGATCTCAGCTGATCAATCAGCCTTAATACAGACATTCGAACCTAATGCACACACATTCTCAAACTTTTAAAATGTCTAGGGCCACAGGACGGGGTGCCACAACAACAAGGCCTTTCAGGCTCTTTCAGCAGGGATTAGAGCGGCCGCTGTGCGCCACGGCTCAGTAATGTGACTGTAATTCCTCTGTGATTTGTAGCCTTGCAGCATTCTGCCAATCTAATAATTCCACAAATTTGAAAGAACGAGAAAAAAAAATGGATCAAACAGGCTTGAAAGCAGAAAATACACTGAAGAAAGGGAGAGAGAGAGTTTTCGACTACAGGATCCTGTGAACCCATGCATAGACAATGGCATATAAAAAAGTTATCATTTTTTTTGAGTGTGACCTTGGTTTTGTAAAGACATTATCAGGTGTTATCATTGGAGTGCAACTCTGTAGAGAGAAAGAACCTTCCTGAGATACAGATCAACTTACAATTCATAAAGAGATGATTTTTGGGGAAGAAGGCTCTATTTTTAAACCACTGTAATTTGCTCTTCGATCTCTGCCAGGTTGCTAATGTCACCCATTTGTGCTTTGTGTTTCTAATGGCAAGTAAGAAAAGTACCTGTATCTGTAGTACCCTTTAGTACCCCGTTGCAGTGCATGTTGAGTAAAATCATAAAGTTCCAACGAGTTACAGCGCTGGACATTTCGAAAAGTGCTTTACTTTTTTTTTGTAGAAATGAGATGTACACTATCCCTTCTGTTTATGGTTTGATAAGCTTTGGGTGCTGTGGGTTGCAGGATGGGACCTCTGTGGATAGGACAAAGACCACATTATTACAATTTTTTATCGAAAATCAGAGTATGCAATAATGTGCGCGATTAAGGCCAGATTTACAGCTAGTCACTTAAGTTAAAAAGATATGTCTATGTTTATGCAGGAAAAATATTTGTTATTCAGAATCAAGTTATGCACATGCTTACAGTAGGTGGATTTGTAAACGCTGGAGTAGTTAATTTTTCAAAAAATAAAGGCATCTAATGGTATTGCAGTAGTATGTAGAAACCAGTTTTAAAAACAACCCCTTGCCTTTAAGCTTATAAAATGGCGGATAGCTAAGACAGAGATAGCACAGCAGCTTAGTGGTTAGCACTGTCACCTTGCACCTCTGGGTTCGATTCCCGCCTCGGGTCTGTGTGCATATGGAGTTTGGATGTTCTCCCTGTGCTTGCTCTGTTTCCTCTGGGTACTCTGCTTCCCTTCCAAATTTCAAAGACCTCCTGATTAGGTTGACTGCTGTTCCCAAACAGGCTGTAGTGTGTATGTTGGCACCCCATCCAAGATACCCTAAGTCTCCTAGGTTGCCCTGTGTGACCCTCTATATAGAATTAAGTGGTAAAGATAGTGAGAAAATGGAGAAGCAGATTCTTTCATTTTTGCTAAATGTTACATGATTCAGTTAAAACGAAAAGAGACAAAAGACGTTGTTTTGTTTACAAAATATTTAAGTAACTCGCTAACTTAGTGAAAAACTCAATAAAATCAAGAAATCTGTGCAGAAACTAGCACCTGATATATAATCAGTAATGAATAATAAGTGTGGTCGGAATAAATATGAAGATTACATGGGGTGTACAATCGCCACTGGAAACTTGATAAGGCTGTGTGATGCTAAATCAAAGTCATAAACATTATCTTGTTTATCAGTTTTATCACTTTGCTATACATACTTCAAAGGACAAGCTGACCTAGCACTCATCCTCCACATTTAGTGCTCACTTTAAGTATGGAATTTTATCCTCTCCATAAATATCTACATGATTTATGTTTGGTTTGGTTGGTGCAAAGTTTATCTCTGGTTCCATAAGCTAAAATTAGCCACATATTTCACTTAAGCAGAACAGTGTAGTGCAAACTGATTTTAAAATATCTTGTATATTATTACCTAAACCCTGTTCCTGGAAAGAGACACAAAATCCATCTTGAAAAATTCCTCCTGACAGTGGGTGTGTGTGCACAGGTGCGAGTGCAAATAAAGACAGAGGTCACGTGGCAGCTAGTAAGATACGCTGGATGTTCATTGTAGTTATTGTTGCACTTCAGTGCAAGTTTTGACCTGGGTGAAGTACAAAGGTGAACAGCAATGTGATTAAGACAAAAAAAAAAAAAAAGGCAATGAAATAAAGACTGTGTGGGAGTGATTCCTGTAAATAAAGAGCTGTTTTGGAAACGAAAAAACACCCCAGCATCGCGCAGCTAACCCTTTGAAAATCAGCCACCTCCCAAGCATCAGTACATTCCTGGCTGTAGAGTCGAGTTGTTTATAGACGGCGTGTTTCTCAAGAAGCATTTGTCAGACAGGCATCTCTTGTTGCCCCAGTGTGATGCAGGGTAATTAAAGGAGAGGAGATTCTCCAAGGAAGGAACAAAGCCTAGCATGGTGGTCCTGAGGCATGCTGCCTGATCCCACCCAAAACACTCTCCGATATCACACACACACACCTGTGTGTAGTCCTCAGCAACAGTAAAATAGCACAATATCACAAAGAGGAGTTTGTCAGGAACGTTTAACATAGACCAGCTGAAAAGCGGTTGCTGATCAGGTTTTCTGTTGGAGAAATCTTTTTTTTTTGCCATTAAGACATTTTGTGTGTTTTCTTTAGAAAAAGAAAAGAAAAAAAAAGAATTTCTTCATCACAATTAACAACATATTGTTCAGTGTCAAAAATTGTATGTTACATCATAAAACTTGACAGGGTGTCCTGTTAGAGGAAAATAATCAGTGATGGATGGATGTGGAGTTATTTTTACACACCCAAAGTAGATTATCATAGACCAACAACACCTCTTTAAGTTCACGTCTTTTAAAAGAAATAAAGTTTATTGATATATTTTTTAGTTATTGAACATCCACAAAACGAATCAATTCCTGTTATTACTTACTGTATGTTATATCCAGTGAATAGAGCTGAATATCCATTTGGTCTTATGCTCTCTCCTAAAATAGAGATGCCAAATTTGATTATTGGCAGAAAGCCATATTAGATTAAAAACCATGATTGTTTAACTTTTTGAAGGTTTTTGTAAATTCAGCCACAGCAAAGTGTAATTGATGAAAGAATCTCTATGATGTTTTACCGAAAAAATAACCCATGAAAGGCTTTGTAAGCCACTCCTAACCATCAATCCTTTGTAAATTGATTAGCATTAAAAAAAAAAAACCTTGGGAATGTGTATAAACAGTCGGTGTGTTTAAAAATGCCCTTAGCTGAAGGGCAGAGATCTACTGATGAGTCCTCTCTAACCCCAACGAGGTGATTCATCATGATCAAACTATGCCTCAAGGCATAGTTTGATCATGATGAAACTGATCGATCTGATCAAGATGTGGTGTGGGTACTGGAACTGATAACAAAGTTCATGCTCAGGAGTGGTTACTGAGGTGTACCTGGACACAGCCTCTGGTCCTTTCTCTAATCTGCATCTCCTTGCATTGTGGCGTGTGTTTGTAGTGCCAACACACTCTGCTTAACTTCAACGGCCAGATAAAAGTCAGTTAATATTCATCAGGACCCCTCCTTTGTCAAAGCAAAGGCATATGACAGGATGTTTCACATGAAAGGAAAGAGGAGAGAAAAACATTTTGCAGGACTCTTATCAATTCAGCTATCTAAAGGATACAATCAGAAATCTCTGACATGAAGGGAGTCTTCATCTGTAAAAGAAAGAGTTTGGGAAGATCCTAATTGAAACCGCAAGTGCGATGGAGGCAGTGGGGGCCTCAAACGGTTAAGGTTGTGGGTTACTGATCAGAAGGTCGGGGGTTTAAGCCCCAGCACCGCCAGGCTGTCACTGTTGGGCCCTTGAGCAAGGGCCTTGACCCGTTCTGCTCTAGGGGTGCTGTATTATGGTTGACCTTGTGCTCTGACAACAGCCTCCATACTGGGATAAGTGAAAAAACTATTTTACTGAGCTGTAATGTACATGTGACAAATGTATTATTATTATTATTATTATTATTATTATTATATCGTTATATTAAAGGTTCACTTAACTAACACGATTTATTTACAAAGTAAATCAACACTGATATTACAACCCGAATGTCGCAAAAGTTGGGAAATTTTAATTGAAATAAGATTAAAACGTTAAGACTTTCAAATCACATGAGCCAATATTTTATTCACAATAGAACACAAAGAACAAAACAAAATGTTTAAATGGAGACATTTTACACTTTTATCCACTAAATGAGCTGATTTCGAATTTGATGCCTCCTTCAGGTCCCCAAAAATGTTGGAGGCAACAAAGAGCTAAAAAAAAAAAAAAAAGCAAGATTTTTTTTTTTTTTTAGATTCAGCTGGGATGACACATAGTATTACTAGTAGTACTAGTTAGTTAGTTTTCAGTTAGTATTAGTAGTATACTAGTTATTACTACTGTTGTAGGTCTGTAACATGATTAGCTACAGTATAAAAAGGATGTCTTAGAGAGTCTCTCAGAAATAATGATGGGCAGAGGCTCTCCAATCTGTCAGAGAGTGCATAAAAATAGTTGTGGAATACTTTAAAAACAAAGTTCCCCAATGTCAAATTGCAAAGGCTTTGCAAATTTCATATCTACAGTGCATAACATCATCAAAAGATTCAGTGAAACTGGAGAAAGGGATAAGGCCGAAGACCTTTGTTGGATGCCCATGGTCTTCGGCCTTGACATTATAAAATGGGCTCAGGAATACTTCCAGAAACCACTGTCAGAAAGCACAATCCTTCATGCCATCTGCAGATGCCAACTAAAGAAGCCATATGTAAACATGGCCCAGAAGTACCATGAAAAAAAGCTCATTTAAGACGGACTGTTTCAAGTGTTCTATGGTCAGACGAGTCCAAATTTACTACAACAGGATGGCTTCATAGTAGAAGAGTCCGGGTGCTGATTTGGCCTGCCTGCAGACCAGGGCCCGTATTCACAAAGCTTCTTAAGCCTAAAAGTTGCTCCTAGTGAAAATAAATCTAAGAAAAATCTTAGACTTAGGGCATTTTCTTAGAATTTCCCCTTAAATTTAGGATTAAATCTTAGTTAAGATAAAAAATTATTCACAAAATATCTTAGCCCTAAAAACAGCTCCTAAGGTAAAATGTGTTAAGAGTAGAGAGGAGGACTTTTAAGAGGCTTAAGAGTTTCTCTAGCAGAGGCCAAAATGGCAGAAGGAAGAAATATTCTCCAAACACTGAATTTAAAGCTAAAAGTAAACGCTGCTTTTCTGTCCATTTTGGATTTCTTGTTGTTTTACTTCCTTCCATCTCTCTTGGAGTGTTGGCTACATACCATCCAAAAGCGCAAATGAAATAGATTGTCCTGCAATCATGTACATTGTAAAAGCTGAGACATTTTGCTTCCATCAATCTAAAATGGATTACAAGTTATAATATCAGTACGGTAAATAAATGTGAGAACTTAAATATAGTAACTACTGTGTGGAAATTGGTTGCTTCAAAACAGACACATTTTCAACATTTAGCTGTTTAATTATCTTTAAGACATTTAGCCTAGAAACTTTGCATAAAGTAGCCTCTAGTCATGATTATACAATTTCTTCATATACAAAAATTATGATTTCACTGTTTGTTCTATTATCATGTATGCTCTTTGCTCCTTAAAGAGCACATTTCAAAACCTTTGCAGAGGTCAAGGGTTATTTTTTTATTATCCAATCACAGTCCTTGAATTGCTGCATCATCTCTATCAACGGGGGCAACCACACCTCCTCACTAAGATAAAAGTTTTTCTACTTTCCTTACTCCTAAATCACTTTTAGCCTAGTATTCCCAGCTATGACTTTTTAAGCTAACATAGGAGCTCTCTGAGAGAATTCTAAGAAGCTTTGTGAATACGGGCCCAGATCTTTTACCCTTAGAGGGCATTTGGCGCATCATTAAACAAAAAATATGTCAAAGACAACTACATATATCAGGAAAGAATGGGACCAAATTCAAAACCCAAACTCCAGAAACTCATAACCTCAATGACTAGGCATTTTCAAACTGTTTTGAAAAGAAGAGGAGATGTCACACCATGGTAAACATGCCCCCATCCCATTTTTTTTTAGACCTGTAGCAAGCGTCAAATTTGAAATGAGCTTATTTTGTGCATAAAATTGTAAAAATTCTCTGTTTAAACATTTACAGTCTTATGCAAAATTTTAGGCACCCCTTGATAAATTACAGATTTTGGTAATTTTTTAATTGAAAAGATGTTAACACAGTTTCTCTTGGAAATGGAAAAGTGTGCAATATTTTCAGCAAACATTGATGCATAGTTACTTCTTATGCCATAAATTGAACAAAAATAAAATCAAAAACATTATTATGGCCTCCGAGTGGCGCAGTGGTTAAAACGCTCGCCCTATCATCCGGAGATCGCCAGTTCGAATCCCGGGTGCACAGAAAACTGATCCAGGACTTTGCTGCATGGTGTAACCTGAACTGTAGGGTGCTGAAACATTTGCACAGTACCACAATAATATTTTACTTTTTTTTTTTTTTTAATCTTTGTTCAATTTATGACATAAAAAGTAACTATGCATCAATCTTTGCTGAAAATACTGCGCATTTTTTCCTTTTCCAAGAGAGACTGTGTTAAAAGCTTTTCAATTAAAAAATCAACAAAATCTGTTATTTGTCACAGGGTGCCTAAACTTTTGCATAAGACTGTATGTTCTCTATGTTCTATTGGGAATAAAATATTAACTCATGTGATTTGAAATTCTTTTAGTTTTCATTTTATTAAAAAACAAACAAAAAAAACCATCCCAACTTCTCAGAAATTCAGGTTGTAGTGTAAGTTTAAATTCACCTGTGGTTGTTATGGCCGCACCTGATGTAAACGAGATGTAATATATATTTATAGGAGCTTTTACGCAACGTTTCTGGGGGACTAAGGAGAGTGCTCATGATACGCACTGAAAGACCTTCCCATTTGGATGATTAATTAGACAAACTAAAAAGAAACTAAAGAAAATTGAAATAAAACACTAACAGAGCTCCGCCGTTTCCTTAAGACCTGATGGGGCTCTGGAAACTTAAAATAACGCTTTCTCTATACTCCCATTATCCTGCTGGAAGGGTGAGTACGCCCTTACAGATGAGTTACATGTGATTTAGTATGTGTGTTTTACCTTTAATCTGAGACTGAGAGCTCACAGTGAACTGATGCATGCCGCTCTCTCTCTCTCTCCCTCTCAATCACGCCAGCTTTTCGCCTAGACGTTGGCAGGGTCTTTGCCTCTCTCTTTGTCTTTATCTTGGCTTGCTGCACACTTTGTATTTGCCTACCGCAGTGAAAAAACTACACTTTAGTGTATTACAAATACACTCACCTAAAGGATTATTAGGAACACCATACTAATACGGTGTTTGACCTCCTTTCGCCTTCAGAACTGCCTTAATTCTACGTGGCATTGATTCAACAAGGTGCTGAAAGCATTCTTTAGAAACGTTGGCCCATATTGATAGGATAGCATCTTGCAGTTGATGGAGATTTGTGGGATGCACATCCAGGGCACTAAGCTCCCATTCCACCACATCCCAAAGATGCTCTATTAGGTTGAGATCTGGTGACTGTGGGGGCCATTTTAGTACAGTGAACTCATTGTCATTGTCATGTTCAGTGCATTATCCTGCTGGAAGTAGCCATCAGAGGATGGGTACATGGTGTTCATAAAGGGATGGACATGGTCAGAAACAATGCTCAGGTAGGCTGTGGCATTTAAACGATGCCCAATTGGCACTAAGGGGCCTAATGTGTGCCAAGAAAAGATCCCCCACACCATTACACCACCACCACCACCAGTCTGCACAGTGGTAACAAGGCATGATGGATCCATGTTCTCATTCTGTTTACGCCAAATTCTGACTCTACCATTTGATTGTCTCAACAGAAATCGAGACTCATCAGACCAGGCAACATTTTTCCAGTCTTCAACTGTCCAATTTTTGTGAGCTCGTGCTAATTGTAGCCTCTTTTTCCTATTTGTAGTGGAGATGAGTGGTACCCGGTGGGGTCTTCTGCTGTTGTAGCCCATCCGCCTCAAGGTTGTGCGTGTTGCGGCTTCACAAATGCTTCGCTGCATACCTCAGTTGTAACGAGTGGTTATTTCAGTCAAAGTTGCTCTTCTATCAGCTTGAATCAGTCGGCCCATTCTCCTCTGACCTCTAGCATCAACAAGGCATTTTTGCCCACAGGACCCTAGAAATGGTTGTGCGTGAAAATCCCAGTAACTGAGCAGATTGTGAAATACTCAGACCGGCCCGTCTGGCACCAACAACCATGCCACGCTCAAAATTGCTTAAATCACCTTTCTTTCCCATTCTGACATTCAGTTTGGAGATTGTCTTTACCAGGACCACACCCCTAAATGCATTGAAGCAACTGGCATGTGATTGGTTGATTAATTAATTGCATTAATGAAAAATTGAACAGGTGTTCCTAATAATTCTTTAGGTGAGTGTATATTGAAGTCTTCGATAGTACATTGCAAATATGCTAACAAGAAGTCGTACCATCAGTTAATGTATAAAAAGTATACTAAATATCATACTTTTACCAAATTTTGGAATTAAACTTTAAACATACTGTACTTCAAAATAATTGTATTATAGTACACTTTCCATAAATATATTATAGGAAAATATACTTTAAGTGAAAGGCCGGTCTAATTTTCAAAGCACATTTATTTAAAATTTATTTTTGGTATATTTTTTAAAAATATGCTCTAAATAATCATTGTACAAATGTACAGAAAGTATACATTAGAATAACAATTTTAATATTGTAATATCTGTATATTTTCAGTTAAATTTGAATGAATGTACTTATTCATATGTACTTTTTAATGCTTATAGTGCACTACTCTCTCGTGCTCATGCGCTTTCAGACTCATTTTTGCATGCTGAATCTCTCTTGCGCACTCTCTCTCAAACTTGTTTTTGCACGCTGAAAATCACTTTTGCGCGTTCAAGATACTTTATGTGTTTGAACTCTGTCTCTTCTGCACGCTCAATATCATAAAGCTGCTGTACACTTGCACGAATTGAGGCAGTGTCATAACTCTGCCACTATTCCAGCCAATCAGAGAATAGAATCGGGGCAACACCAGCCAATCAGAAACTGGAGGCGGGCACATTTGCACTGTCTGTGTTCTGATTGTCTCCCCAGTTCTCAGCTTCTCGTTTGAATTCACGCCTGGAAGCTGTATCATTGCCTGCATTAGTTTGTATCATTATTATTTTATTTTCATCGGCATAAGGTAAATTCCATGGTTTTTGTTATGTAGTTTAAAATTAAGTACATAGTAGTGATTGGAAGTTTGAATAATTTTAGTGATCACTTAGTGATCGACAATGAACTAATCTTTTTTTTGAGTCATTTAGTTCATTTCGTTCTTTTGACCAGAAATAAAATAAACTGTTAACATTTTCAATAAACAGACCCCCAACAGGGCTTCATGCACAAATTTTGGCTACAGTTCCAATTACACAGTTAAAATGCAGCTAAGGACATATTATGATAAACAGAATGAGCAGCTCACCTCTAATATCCTCTAGTCCAAGTCATTCGTTCTTTTGAATCTATTGCACTGCGTAGTGTCTATGGGGGTAACATGATAAAAGAAAGAACGACTTGGGACTAGAAGACTCGTTGAGAACTGTTCAATTCTGCTTCCTGTGTACTGCACTGCATAGTGTCTATAGAAGTCACGTGACAAAATAACAAACAATTCGGACCGAAAAGACTCAAAGGTAACAACTCATTTCTGTTTCATGTATACTGTATAACCTACGGAGGTTTTGCTATGCTTTGCACATGCACGCCCAGTAGAAAATGAACAAATCACTCGCCAAGACTACTCGTTCTTTTGAGTCACGTTAAAGATTTGTTCAAAAAGAATGAACCGTTCATGAACAACCCATCACTAGTACAGTGGAACTTCGGATTGCGAGTAGCGCGGTTTGCGAGTGTTCCACAAGACGAGCGAAAAGTTTAAATTAATTTTGACTTGGAAAACAAGCAAGTCTTGTTTTTGAGTATCATGTATCACGTATGCGCTCTTGTCTTGACACCGAGCGTCACGAGATCACAACTGAGCCAATGATTTTTCTCTTTCTTTCACTGCGGAATTGTGGGTAATCGTCTCCCCTGCTGGGTCTTAGTGCTCGTCTCTCACTAGTATAATCAACATCTCCCTCTCTGTTTCCGCGTGTCTTCTATGTGTGTGCGCGCGTATAATTTGACACCGACACTCACACACACACACAGAGACACACACACACTCCCTCGCCTTTACACCCCCCTCCACGACTTCACACATACATACATACAGACACACACTCTCTGCTCTACACAGAAACTCTGCTCTGTTACGATTCTTTTCAAAGGTAAAATGCTGGTTCATTTGTTCTTTCTTTATTTCTTTATTTATTTTTTACTTTACAGCAGTGATTGCATTAGTATGTGCTCACGCGAGTGTCATTAGAGAGATTTCTTTTTTTCCCCCGTTAAAACAGTGTTTCCATTGTGTGTGTGTTTGTTGTGAAACTTAAAAAGCGAGGTGGGGGGAGGGAGGAGGAGTTTTACTATGTAAGACGAGGTGAGGGAAGGGGCTAATTCCACACACACCAACACAAACACAGCGCCTGTGTGCACAACCGGAAACACTTATCTGTCGGGATTTATTTTAACTTTTTTTAAAGGTAATGTGCAGGTTAATTTGTTTTATTTTTACTTTATATATTGTAGGAATTATTTTTATGTATTTATTTTTTAGGACTGTGGAACAAATAATTTGAGTTTTCATTATTTCTTATGGGAAAATATTATTTGGTTTACGCCTGCTTCCGGAACGAATTATGCTCATAGGTTCCACTGTACATAGTTTAAACTATAAAATGTATTGTCTAATAGCTAAATCTTATGTACGTCACTTCTGTTATAATGCTCTGTAGCTCATGGCCTGTTTTCAGTCTCCGTGTAACAGCAAAAAACCAACACACCAGGTTTTAACTAATACTGTACCTGTATAGTCTAATACTAATGCCTGTCTTTGTTTAGACAACAGTTTATATTTTAGTTTGTGTGTTTGTACCGTAAGACAACCTGACGTTTTGTGGAACACAAATAAACTATGGTACTATTTTTTTTGTAACCTTGTGCAAATTAAATCTTTTGAATTCATGGATAAAATCTGTCTCATAATTACTGATGTAATGTGTTTCAAAAACATGTTATAGTGAAGAAAATACATTCAGTATTTGTAAATTATCCTAAGCACATTTAGTTTACTGGTAACACATTTGCAATACAGTATTATAAAAGACTGTGTGTACTGTATGCTATAATAAAGCATATTTGTATTAACCACACAGTGTATTGTTTTAGTATTTGGAATTGGCCAGAAGTACTGTATAACAGCATGCTACTGCTACAATATAAATATATTCATAGTATTTATTCATACTTATAATACATCAAATACATACTTTAATTTCATTAATTACTGTCAGGTATGTGCGTTAGTACACAGAGTAAATACACAATAGTAGTACAAAATTTGTTGTTCCAAAATAGCAAACTTCAAGTATACTAGTCATTAGTCTGAAGCAATTACACTAAAGTATGCTTAGGATTTAATATATTTAGCATACTTTTTTTTTTTTTTTTTACGTAGGTATGTCTTGTATGCCCTGATACCTTACCAGTGCTACCTAATGATTGCACAAAGTGCACAGATATCAGGGCCCTTGTGTATTATGGTTTTTTAAATAGACATGAAAACCATCATCTGGAAACCATGCGGCTCTGCCTATTCGGAACTCTTTCTCTATATTTCTACAGGTGATGCACACTAAACTATTTACAAACTGGGAGGCAGCGTAGCATTTTGATTAGTAGGAGAGAGTTAGTCACTAAGTTTGTTTAGAATTGAAATGAAATCTCAAAAAACAAAGCATGATACATGATACCACAATCACAATACAAATAAAATTGGATACTTGGGTATTGTGATTATTTATAATATTGGTGATTTCCATCATATAGTTTAATGTTTTGGAACATCTGTGAAACAAGTAAGTTTGTATTTTTGTGTTATATCAGATGTGAACAGTAATTCTCTCTCTCTCTCTCTCTCTCTCTCTCTCAATCCCCCCCTAAAGTAACAAGATAAAATGGCAGCTTGTAATATTGCTCAGGAACCACAACATGGTTTACATGCTGTATCCTGAAAAAGTAGCATTTCAGTTTTACTTTCTGTAGATCCTTCAATGCTAATTTTTTTAATTATTTATTATTATTATTATTTTTTACATATGTTATAGTTTAAAAAAAGGGGGAAAATAACTTCTGGAATGTTTTAGTAAAATAACTATGTCCTCACTTAACTATTACAGTATGTCCTTTCCAAACATGTCATGTTTACAGTTCGATATTTATAGATGAGACAAACGTTGCTGTAATAGGTAGCCTAAAAAAACACCATGTGTGTTAGCCACACATACTATAAAATTTAATTTATCTCTAGCAGATTTAGAAGAGAAAATAATACTCACAATAATAAAAAGCATAGAGCAATAAAATTAATGCACGGTTTGGATATAACAGGGCTCTTGGCAGCTTTTCAGAGAACTGCTCTAATCTTATTTGGCCTTTGATGAGTAGTGATCATGCTGCCAAATTCTTACACATTGTTTATTTATGGTATAAGTAACAATAAAACGAAATGTCCTTCTGAGCTAAATCAACCTTCATATTTCTAAACACTAGTCATTTTTAACGCTTTTATTTCACCTTGGTCAAAATGGGTTGTAATAGTCATTATTTAAACAAATAGTCTTCATGCATAGTGGAGAGATTGAGCCAAGTGAGCTAACACACATCTGTATCATGTCAGTGCACACACTAGTCTGTATGTCTAACATCTGAACATCTGGTTAGAGCATGGTTTTGATGTCTTTGAAAACATGCTGAGAATGTTTGAGGCATTAATGAAGAATCAGGTCATTGTTTGAATGCTAGTAATCTTAAAATGAGTCGAATTTAAGACTGAACAACTGACCATAATGAGTAATTAAGTCCTTCTCTCTCTATCTTTCCCAGTTTCTACATTTTCCTGCTCTGCACCTAGAAAAGATGGCCAGTTGCTTCCAGAACAGACAATAGTCTGCAAAGTCACTGCACAAACTAGTAACCATGTGAGCATGCATCCATTGCTTCTCCATACTCATCCATCCATCCATTCTTCTGTTTCTCCCACCCACATCTCCAATTAACAGCACATTGTCACACTAAATGTAGCCATCATGCGAACCAGATTAGACAGCCATGTTCAGTTCTTCATGCTCCTCCCTGAAAAAAGTGGGGAATTTAAAATCCTCACAAAAATGTCTTAATGAATGCAAATGGGGCCAAGTTCTCAGAAAGGACACTGGGTTGACTAATGGAGAGTGAAAAAAGTAAATAAAAAAAAAAACTGTAAGATACCAAGAATATTTAGAACATATATGCATACATTTTATATTCACAGTGCTGTAAAAAAAGTATTTGCCACACTTTAATGTTTTAACAAATTTTAATTATAAAAGAAGAATTATGAAAGAAATATAAAAATCTCCAAGACTTTTGGGCAAATATTGTGTAGACTGATAAGACAAAAGTTTAACTTTAAAGGTGTGTAACCTGTTACATCTGGCATAAAACTAACACAGCATTTCATAAAAAGAACATCATGCCAACAGTCAAACATGGATCCATGAATTCTGTGATTTACCAGAAAATCCTGAAGGATAATGGGTTAGGGTTAGGGTTAGGGTTAGACAACACAAACCCATGGACAACGCGGGTCCACTGGTCATAGTTCGGGTCACGATGAGGTGGACCAAGCATGAGAGGCAAGTTGAACAGAGCAGGTGGTGAGACAGCGGAGCGCATGCGAGGGCGCAAGACAGGCAGCTTCCTTCTTGGCTTAGGGTTATCGGAGCTATTGTCTACAAAAACAGAAACCTACAGGTGGGGCTGAGGAGGAGCAGCACGATGCGATTGCCAGCCTGAAATCTGCGCAGCTGCATGGGCCAGTCATAAGGGTGCTTTTGCTCCATTTGCTATTTTTGCATGTGCTGTTTGACAATGGAGAGAACTTTATTAATGTTCTGCTGTAATTTCTTGACATATTCAGTGACTGACTGGTATGGCGAAGGCTGCTCCTCCCAGGCTTCTTTTGCCATTTCTAACAGCCCTCGCAACCGCTCACCAAAGGGCATAAAACCAGTGGCCGCCTTTATCCACAACTCGCTGTAGCATGCGCTTGAGCATCTGCTTGAATCTCTTCACAAGCCTGTCTTTTTGTGCATACTACACTGATATATGGATCTGCTTCACCTGCAACAGCCGGCACACATCACACATAGCTTAGACATAAAGGTAGTACCTTGATCTGTGAGAATCAACTTGTGTAGACCCACTCGACTGACGTGGCTTTGCGGAGCGGGATCATCTTGGGGTACCGTGTGTCATAGTCGACGATCACCAGAATATTTCTATGCCCTTTTGCAATCTTTGCTTTTGCTGACACCCATGTGGCCTCTGAATGGCGTGGAATGGGCCAGGTGCATCACTTTCTTCGTTTATGTCTGTGGGACCACCAACAAATAACCATGTATGGTAATATAAAATGTTATTCTTTACCATGAAGTACAAAACCAGCCAGGCTTGCAGCGGCACATCAGCTTCACCTTCAATACTGTACCTGTGCCCAGCATCGTTTTAAGCATTTACCCCTGTGGTCCTCGGCCACGATGTGCCCTGCCGGAACCTCTCGCTGATCGCCATGCACGCTTGTAACTGGCATAGGATTACACGCCTGGGTTTTGGACGGCACCATCAAGCAGCAAGTCAATGTACACAGGTCATATAGTAGATCAATGAAGGCAGAGTCCTGTGGGTCACGGTAAGGAGGACCGAGCAGATGAGGCGAGCAACACAGAGCATGTGGCAAGAGACCGGCAGAGACAGTGGAGTGGCCTCACAAGAAGTACTTTAATGGCCCAAACATATTAAAATGGGATGGAGTGATATCAGGACTATACAGGCTGAAGTGTCAATAACCCCCAACCAAGTTCCAGTAATGTGCAAGTTGTTAATCTTTCGGCCGATCTCGTTAAGAAGCACAGTTATTACACTGGCTGCTCTTCCTGACACAACTCTCCCATTTTTGGGACCGGCCCTGCAGCCAGTGGCTGGGGTTTGGGCATTGGGTGGAGATTAAACTCAGGCCTTCCGCATGACAGGCAAGAAACCTACCACTGTGCCACCAATGCCCTTTTTATAATGTGCAATGTGATTTTGTTTACATTTACATTTAGGCATTTGGCAGACGCTTCTATCCAAAGTGACTTACAAAAAATGTTTCCGTCACTGGATAGATACTTACACGGGGTTACTGGGTTACTAACTTAGTGCCATCAGTCAGTCAGTTTTTTTTGGGTAGAGGAATTAGTCCAAGTATTGAAGACACAGACGTCTTGAGTCGTCATTTAAAGATTGTCAAAGACTCCGATGTACAGACATCTAGAGGAAGTTCGTTAAACCACCTAGGTGCCAGAACAGAAAAGAGTCTGGATGAATGTACAACACCACTTGCCTTGTCTACAGTTCCCACAGACAGATGCATGTCGCATAAGTCGGTGACAAAGTTATCCATTGATTGATGCACCACTCTCTGAATGTTCACAAAAATGCGTGGAGTTTGCATGCTTGGAACGTTGTCTGGGCGCTCCGGTTTCCTCCCACAGTGAAAGACATGCAGATTAGGCTTACTGGCGCTCCCAAATTGCTGTAGTCTGTGTGTGTGTGTGTGTGTGTGCCCAGCGATGGATTAGCACCCTGTCCAGGGTGCACCCCGCATCGTGCCGTACGTCTCCTAGGGTAGGCTTCAGGACCCCCCAAACCCTGTATACAGGATAAAGCAGTATAGACGACAATGAGACAATATTTAAGATGCAAAGTTACAGCGAATGAGTTGAGAAAAAAACTGCAGTTCCCAGAGCATATAACACAAATTAAAACTGTATTTTTTTTTTTACATGATTGACACATACATAGGAAATGTGTCTTGTACACATAGCAAGAGACCATATTTGTCAACTCGTTGGACCAATTTTAAGAAAAGCTAAAAGTTGAAAAACCAAAGACATATTTTGAAGAGGTGGGCAGATAAATGTTTAAATACAGCACTATTTATCACATTCTTCATAGATAGTTGAACTCATCCACTGGCAGCCCTTATGGTGACATTTTGGAAATATGCATTTGGAAGCGTATGTTGTAAACAACCAGGCTGCTGGAACAAGATAAATGGGAGATAAATGTGCAACAAACAGTTTCCTGCACAATTTTAATCCTGCGCACCATGACAGGAACTGGGCAGAATATCAAATAATCCATTCAGTTTTTTCCCCCCCATATAGGTCTACAATGAAGGATTTAATAAAGCCTGCTAAAAATGAATTAGTGTTTGTTTTGAGTCACACATATGTTTCCAATCAACCCTAATAACATTTATCAAAATCGTGTCATGACTGAAAATTCGTTAGTTATGAACAGTTTAAAAAAGAGAAAAAGAAATCCAGAAGTATTGCTTTTATTTTTGTACTTTTTAGCTTGTATAATTAAATCCCTGAAAACCTCATTAATGCAATATACAAAATAAACTAGTTCCAGAAAAGTACAGGAACCAGCACAGTTCATTCCCAATATGCCACAGAGAGTAGAAAGAAACTGATGGCATAAACTGATGTCCTAGTGTATCCCCCAGAGTTTTCTATTTCCTTTCCGCCTCTCTAAAACCTGTTGACAGAGTACTCAAATGAGTAATGAGTAATGAGTGTGTGCATCCCTCTGATACCGAGTGTATTCTTGACTCATGCCCAGTGCTCCTGGGGAAAGGACACCACCTTTGATGAGGACAAAGCATTTAATGAACGTGGACAGTGAGTGAGAATGAGATTCATGTTACATGAAAAAAAAGAAAGTTTAAAATGAATTGTTTTTCAAACTGAAAATTGACAGTATGGAAATGTGCCAAATGGAGAATAGGCGTGTGCTTACAGATTGTAAAATCCCAAATCCTATGTGGTTTTGTTGTATTTTTTCCACATGCACTTGCTTAAAGAAATGCCATGTCATGCAAATGGACAATTGCACACAAATTGTGGTTCACTCCCACCGAATGCACACAGAGTAACTCGGTAAAACCCCAGTGCCTGAGGCCTGAGTGCAAGAACACGGCAGGCAGATGCCAAACATGTGTGCCTGTATACCGTAAGCATGCATAAAGTCACACACTCGCACTCATATGCTGTCCTTCTTTGGGCTGGCGGTGTAGGTAATGAGTGTGTTTGCTTACCCATTAGACCTCTCTTCAGATGTTAAGGCAACATGGACCACAAGCTCCCTGGAGGAAGAGCTTTCATTGCATTTAAAGCCACATTAATGTCCACAGAGAGAAAGAGAGAGAGAGAGAGAGAGAGAGTTCTGCAAATGAGAGCTGGTTGGAATTTACAGCTTCTCTAATGGGCATAAATAAAAGTGAATGAACTATTTCGCAGCACAGCAAGCATTTCAGACAATGACTGATGGTGAGTCAGGACAACCCCAGGCTGAACCAACACAGAAATGTTATCCTTCACTTTCTACACTTATCAACATCATTAGAATTTTGAGCTCCAGGGCATTACACACTAATCAGGCATTTACAAACTGACACCCAGTGTGGGCCAAAAAAAATCACCACTTCAGAAGAGGTCAAATTATTGATGATAATAATTAGGGAGATACTGGAATTGGGTCATAAACCCATCAAGACATTAGCAAACGCCTGTGCTGAAAATTCAGCTTTGTAGAAGAAATGCGGTCAGATGAAACAAAACAACATGGCTGGAGATGACTTAAACTAAACTTACTAAATTGCATAATTGAAAAAAAAAACTGACAGTAGAAATCACAGATATGCTTAACCCTGAAAACTCAAGCTGCGAAGATACCTACTGGCAACACAGAATAAGTCAATGATGATTAAAACAAAAAAAAAAAGTTCTTATATGGAAGCTTCAGTGTATTTGGGTTTTCCGATATGTCGGGTAGAACAAAAGTTTTATAAAGGGTATATGGGAATGATCTCACGGGACTGTAGAACTCTCAAAACAACCCCAATATATATATATTTTTGCTCAGTCATGATTGGGTAGTTGGTTAAAATGAACTAAAAACAGAGAGAAAAAAAAATAAATAAAAAAATAATGGCTGGAATGCTCTAAACTTTAAGGGCTGCTTGGGATAGTAAGAGCATTTCCACCTGTGATGAGAATACATATGATTGGGACTAAACAGCTGTGTGGCCATAAGCTAACCAATTGTTATTGAGAATAATTGGGAAAAAAAACTGTTTGTTATGGATCATAAAAATTGGACTTTGGAGAAATGGAAAAAGGACATGTGGTCTTATGAGTCGAGACCTATTCCCAAGTGATGTGAACGTCAGGATAAGAAGATAAGAAGGGACAGTAAGAAGGGAAGCACATGAAGTGATGCACACGTTATTCATAATGGCCACAAAAATCAGCTGATGGCCTGAATGTACTGAATGACCAGGATCATCACGTCTCAGATTTTTTTCATAACTGGTGGAATTGGCATATTCCAGGATTCCAATTGTAAAAATGTGGTTTTGGGAGCATGGCTAATAATTTTCACAATGAATTTGGCACCACACTCTGCACCGTACCGTAATCAAAGCTAAAGGTTGTCAATTAAATTTACATTTTTTTTTTTGGCCAGGCAGCTTATTTGGTTGTGGTGTTTCATGTTAATACCGCAATCTAAATATTGTCTCTGTAAAGTGTCAGATCGCTGCTAAACAAAACAACCCGGGGCTCACAAGGCAAGGTTTGTGGACGAACACCGTGTATGTTTGCTCTGCAAATGTTAGCTTAAATAATGAGAGCAACACTTTTCCATGCTATTTTGCCCTTTTCACAGTCAGTCACTTCAGTTTTTAGAAAATAGGACTGAAAGCTTGTCACAGGCTGGAACTACTGTAGTCATGTCTGTGTGTTTTGTTTGTGCATGGCTACAGGATTCTGTGTGAATGTTGGTGTAAATTTCATTGACATCTGTCTATTCAAATCATATTTAAGCAAAGATGACTGAACACATAATCATGAATAATCATGTGATTTGTGTGACATCTGCACATGCATTTTAGAAACTTTGTTTATCACGTTTTGCTTGTTTCTGCACAAGTCTGTGCACCGTATATATGTAGGATTGTGTCTGCATTTACTATATGCGTGTCTTTGTGTGCAGATTGTGCTTATTGCAAATGCGATGTCATAGTCTTTCCAGCATGTGATCGTTTTTCACGGAAGAGTCCCTGTGCAGTAATCAGAAAGGGAGTGTTGGTCACACCAACATTAATTCCTTGTGCACAGCAGCTTGAGGCTGTGCGCTGTGTTTGGGTGCATGCTGGCCCTGAAGCCTCATCAATCACACGCTGAGACTTGGCCATGCACACAGGGCGTGCTAATATTCGTGCTCGCGAGGTCTAATATTTGGTGGCACAAGAAAGCATTCATACGCCTTCTGCAGCCTTTTTATTAACCCCTGCCATATGATTTATTTACATGCGTCTCCCCAAACATGCACAATATTTGGTTTTGGTTATTAGATTTCACTATTTTTGCATTTTTCATTACCATTTGCATTTTGAATAGGGGTTTCAGGGAGCATGCCAGCACGAGGTCAGGAGGTCTTTGTGAATAAATGATATTAAATGAAATCAGAGCAATTAGCGAAATAATAAAAGTTGGCTCTCTCGACATTTATTCCTTTTATTGTTCTGTGAAATTTTATTCTATATGTTAAACAAAATGATATACAGTCGTGGCCAAAAGTTTGGAGAATTACATAAATATTGGAAATTGGAAAAGTTGCTGCTCGCGTGCAGCCATCATTGCGTTACATAAAAATGGCTTCACAGGCAAGGATATTGGGCTACTAAGATTGCACCTAAATCAACAATTTATAGGATCATCAAGAACTTCAAGGAAAGAGGTTCAGTTCTTGTTAAGAAGGCTTCAGGGCGTCCAAGAAAGTCCAGCAAGCGCCAGGATCGTCTCCTAAAGAGGATTCAGCTGCGGGATCGGAGTGCCACCAGTGCAGAGCTTGCTCAGGAATGGCAGCAGGCAGGTGTGAGCGCATCTGCACGCACAGTGAGGCCAAGACTTTTGGAAGATGGCCTGGTGTCAAGAAGGGCAGCAAAGAAGCCACTTCTCTCCAAAAAAAACATCAGGGACAGATTGATCTTCTGCAAAAAGTATGGTGAATGGACTGCTGAGGACTGGGGCAATGTCATATTCTCGGATGAAGCCTCTTTCCGATTGTTTGGGGCATCTGGAAAAAGGCTTGTCCGGAGAAGAAAAGGTGAGCGCTACCATCAGTCCTGTGTCATGCCAACAGTAAAGCATCCTGAGACCATTCATGTGTGGGGTTGCTTCTCGTCCAAGGGAGTGGGCTCACACACAATTTTGCCCAAAAACACAGCCATGAATAAAGAATGGTACCAAAACACCCTCCAACAGCAACTTCTTCCAACAACAGTTTGGTGAAGAACAATGCATTTTCCAGCACGATGGAGCACCGTGCCATAAGGCAAAAGTGAGAACTAAGTGGCTCGGGGACCAAAACGTTGAAATTTTGGGTCCATGGCCTGGAAACTCCCCAGATCTTAATCCCATTGAGAACTTGTGGTCAATCCTCAAGAGGCGGATGGACAAACCAAAACAAAAACTCCAAGAAGTGATTATGAAAGAATGGGTTGCTATCAGTCAGGATTTGGCCCAGAAGTTGATTGAGAGCAGCCCAGTCGAATTGCAGAGGTCCTGAAAAAGAAGGGCCAACACTGCAAATACTCACTCTTTGCATAAATGTCATGTAATTGTCGATAAAAGCCTTTGAAACGTATGAAGTGCTTGTAATTATATTTCAGTACATCACAGAAACAACTGAAACAATGATCTAAAAGCAGTTTAGCAGCAAACTTTGTGAAAACTAATATTTGTGTCATTCTCAAAACTTTTGGCCATGACTGTACATTTGTAAAGTTTATTTAAAGGAGGAAACATTAGTCAAGGTTATTTTGGTGAAGTACAGGGTTAGGGTTAGGGTTAACCCTAACCCTAACCCTAACCCTTGTGATGAACTTTCTCATGAATGAAACCAAATTAAACCAATTGACATTTACAGCGTCTTCAAGCAAAGCACGGTGATGAGACTCTTAGCCGCAGTAAAACATTTGAATGGTGCAAATGCAAAAGTCCCAGTGAACATTTAGGGAGTGAAATGACTGATGTCTGAAAATCATCGGGTAACTCTGTCACCAATTTGCAGAAGAGACACATCTGTTTGTGGGAACTGTACGCACAATTTTTCACCATCACCACTTGTACACTTGTACTCAGCTGGGAGTTCCTTCCACATCCCCTGTACAGTCCTAACCTTGCTCCAAGCTATTTCCACATGTTTGGGCTATTAAAGCAGTTTCTGGGAGACCAGCGTTTCAGATGTGAAGCAGGCAGTCCAATCATGGCCCCGGCATACTGGGAAAACGTTCTACCTTGATGGTATCTAAGCACTGGGAAGTATTGAAAAGCTGGGATACGTGCATTAGTGTAGCAGGGGATTATATGGAGAAATAAAGCTAATTTTTTATATCCGTGTTCTGTTATTTTCACAATCAAATCAAGTCTTGGTTTGTTTTATGTTTAACTACAGTAGCATTGCGAAGAATTATCATCATCACAACATTACCCTTGAGATATATCTGACTGGTTTAAAGAGAGGATGTAAGGCATGTTAATTTAATCGCCATGTTGTTCAACTGTTGCATGTTCACTCAGACCAGAAACGCTTGCAATTAGGAATTAATTCAGTTCTACCAATTTATAAATGACACAGGACATATGAAGCACATGATTGCTAGCAATGGCAGCATCTATAGCACACATGTCCAGGAAACTTAGCTCATTCTGTGTCCAACTGCATCCCACTGAAGTCTTCCCATTGTGGAAAAGGGAAACATGACGATTTTTGCTCATGGTAAAGTATCACTGGTTACGCTCAGCACTTATCATATTTAGCCATGTTTTATTTTCTAAACAGACAGAAATGGGGGTGGAGTGAAAGGCAAATGGGGAGTGACTAAAAAAAAAAACCTATGAAACATTCTGGCCAAACTCGTTTTCTTAGCTGCACTTATTTCCTGACTTTTCCTTTGTTACAGGACTACATATTTGAATTTACACGCATTCTAATTATTTCTAATATATTTGTGCTTGTTGTACCTGCACTCAAGCTTTCATTAGAGTAGAAGGTGATAGTGAGAGATTCCTGTTGATTTATCCAGTTTATCTTTGATTTTGTAATTCTTATGTTGTATGAGCTCAGGATTTGACACGATTTAAAAAAAAAAAAAAAAAAAAGACAGAAATGTGAACACTAATCGAAGGGTTTGATGTGATATTATGTCATAAAACATGAGCTACAGCCGTGGCCATGGAACATACTGTACTATACCAATGGTTGTGTGACCGATAAATAAAATACAACTTAGCTTTAGAGCCAATATGGGCTAGACAGAAAAACACATTTATCCACATTTGTGTTCCAACCCGAGATTGTGTGGCAAATGAGTGTTTGGTCAAATAAGGCAGGCATTACTAAATGTAATGTCTGCCCCGTATCATGTCTTAGATATGGTATCATCAGCATTGAGTTATGGTTGTATTTTGGCAGTCTGATTCGAATGAGTTCATTGCCATAATTCTACGAGGGTATATGGGCCAGACATAAGTACGCGTGGACCATGTTTAGGTCATTACTCACTTTCAGCATGCTCATGCTGTTGTCTTTAAATCTCTATAAATCATGGTTGCTTAATGTTCTGTGACATCATCTCTCTGTATCCTGGGGTACTCACTGTATCTGCAAGGTGTAATATGGATCAGGTATGTTAGACCTTCATTACACGTTCCCAATAAACAAGATTTGTGTCAGATAGCACCTCCGCAAAAGCTTAAATAAACAGTTCGAGAGTTTAAACAGTTCTTAAATAAATTCATGTGTGTGACCTCATTCTAGCAGCCAAATCATCTTCCAAATAATGACATAGAGGAAGATTTGTTTGAATACCTTTTTTCCTATGAAATTGCAAATGGATTAAGAAGAGAGACGGATATCTTTTTTTTCTCTTTGCACTCCAGATACACTTTTAGAAATTCCCTTTTGTGATAAACTGCGACATGATAATAGTCAAACAAACCACATAATTACACCTCAGATGCATAAAGAATATCCCTGACAGAGGCTTCATTTTGAAGTAGCTTTGTACTGTCCCAATGATCTTCATTCACGAAAAATGACTGAAAAACAATATGTTTCCCAGATTTCCCCCATTAAGCTAGACAAGGCATGTGGGAAGACAAAGAGTGTATCCAAAGGTGTTTGACAAATGAGTTTTTATTAGAACTGATTGTAACAAATAACAGAAAATTCCCAAAAGTTGAAACATTTGGATTTGGACATTCATTTTTTTTAAGAGTAAATTTATTTATGGGACTTTGCAGGCAAACAGATTATGGGGTTCTGAACCAGGCCACCAAATTCTGCAGATCTCAATCTAAACAAGCATCAATAGGATGTAATTCAGTCTGATCTATCATCAAATTCCTTTTAATTTGCTCATACAGTATATAAAATGTAATAAAGCTTAAAGTATAAAAACATAATCATGATAACAAATGAATGATCAACAAATGAATGGTCAAGATAAGGTGTAAGGTAAAAAAGAAAATCAATTTGAATGTAACCATGCCAGCCTCATTTAAATGCATTTTACATGATGATGGAGATGGGGGTGATTGAACTCACCTTTCAAGTGAATGAATAATGCAGCGTAATTGTGTTTGTGCCATACAAGGACAGGGTAAAATTCACCATGGAAAGCTGGAATAAGGGCTAGTAAATGGTGTCTCTAATATTGAAGGCTAATAAGCGTATAAAACAACCTTGAGAAACTTGAGCATGGCTGGTAGATATATCTTTATGCATATCTTTGGTGATGCCTGGAATGAAACACCTGAACTGAAATAAGTTTATTTCTAGTAATGACCACCAAGAAGAAAGGCCTATATTTCCTTGATATTGTTAGAACTACCTTGTTCTATATTCTCCACATTATACAGAAATTCTCAGCCTGAGCAACTGCACTCATTGATCTCATCCAAATCCAGCATCAGTTAATCTTGAATTCATTAAAAAAAAAAAAACTTGAACACACTTTTGCAGGGATAAGCATAAACATAGTTTATCACATATTTTCAAAATCAGTTGACTCAAAACTGGGTAGCTTTTAAAACCTATTATAACCCTTTTTCATTTTTTTTTGGTTTTGCCGTTCTTTGTTTTGTTTTAAATAAACAAATATATGTAGGGCTTGAGATCGTGCAGTATAGAGTGACATATCTTTTTTTTTCAGCACATGACAGGCAATCTACGTAATGAACTGAATTTGATTTCCTTTTAACCACCTATACAAACATGACTAAGCAATAAATAAATAAATAAATGGGTTGCATAAGCAAAGAAATAGCACATACACACATGATCATGTGTTTTTTGGCTGTTTCTATGACCAAAAAAATAATAATAATAGGTTCATTTTGAGAGGTCTATATTTTTGCGACATAATTTCCCATATTCCGGTAATGATAACTATTGTTCTAGCTGACATATCCGAAAATCCAATTGCACATTTCGATGTCTGAAGCCTCTCCCGAAAGCTTCCATACTACCTATATATATATATATATATTGTCATTGACCTATGCAGTGTTGCCAGCACAGATCTCTGCTGCTTGTGTTTTATGGGTTAAAAGACTACAAATTTCAGCTCCCATCATCCATGGCACCTTTACTTTAGCTTGTAATCCCTGGGAGACTCTACCTGAGATCACAGAGAGTTTATACAGTTCTGGTACACATGTCTTATCATACTCCAATGCGGGTCTGATAGCACAAAATCAACACAGAGCCATGAATGAAATCTCTGGAGGGCTAGACCTCACAAGAATTCACTCTGTTTCCTAAAATGCATAGGAAACATCGATGAGAACATAGGGGAGATTCTATCAGGACTAGATACTCACACTAGATACTCATCATTTGGTGCAAAGCTATAGCTAGTCCTCGTGGGTTCATGGCTTTCTGACCTTTTTCTCTGCAGATGGTGTAAATAATATTGTTTCTAACAGTCACAGACTGTAAATTCTATGATAAAGTGGGGCGAAGCACACCAACTGGAGATTTTTCATACAGCTAATAGATAGGACATAAAAGTCAAAGCGTGTCTCTCATCTGTTTTAAGAAGCTGTACATAAACCACGGCTATAGAGGCAGAAATACTGATTTTGTTTTTGTCCTTGTTGCGTGTTAGCTGTCACTGGCTTGAGAACAAAAGTTAACAGTCTAAACAATGTTGATATAATGAGTGAAACGTCCTTTTGCAAACTCACAGACAGTAAATTATGACAAATTATGACTGAATTAGCGAGCAGAGAGCTGTGGTAGTTGTGTGTAATGAGATCAGTCACGTTCTACAAGCCATTAATCCATGCGATTTCCACACAGCTATTATGAAAAAGCTTATTATTTAAAAAGACTAAACAATGGCTTTTCTGTACTGAATGGATCTTGCTTATATATGCAAATAAATGAGACTTTTAGCATGGCATACATGTAGTAACTAATATTACAATTTTTACAATAATATTCACAGGTTTCTGTTGTTATTAAATAGTATTGAAATACCATTATTCCAATGAAATAAAATGAAAACCAGCAAAATCTCTCGAACTTGTTAGAATTTCTACAAAATATTACATACTGTAAGACTAACTTGAAATTCAACACTTGTGCCACTCCACCTGTGTACATACTGTATATATACAAAATACAACCACAATGAAAAATTAAGTGTGTTTGCTCTGAACATATAATAAAAGTAGATTATGTGTTAATAGTGTATTCTGCTTGGTTGCTTTTGACCACACTTCAGCTTGCGTTTCTGCTCCAACCTCGGTTTTTGTGGTCAGCACTGGACTGTGCAGCACTGTACTCGTGCAGCAAGCCCTGCGTCACTGATGGAAAAGCCAAAAAGAAAAAAGAAAAAAAAAAGAGCACCATTCTGGGTTGAACCCATCACCACCACTCTTCCTCATCATCATTTTCTCCCTAAAATTTTCCTCTTTCCTGAGATTTTTTTCCATCTCATTCTGTTCAGTTCTTGGCCGCACATTAAGTGAGTACTCAGCACCTAATCATGTCTAGCCACACATCCTTGCGTTCAACCACTTAATTAAGTTCTACTCTTGGGCCAAATGACTCAATAAATAATGCCATGCCCCTGCCTCATCGTCAATCCTGGGCAATTCCAGACCATTTTTGCAGGGACGTATACTTCTACGTCCTCTCACTCCCCTTAAAATATGAACTCACTTATTCCTGAATCAATTAAATTCCTTCGAAACATAGGAAAAGTGGCAGTGCAGCAAAACACAATCTACCAACGGTCCCCATGCTCCTCCTCCTCTTCATTTTGTCAATTACTGGGTCAACCAAACACCACAGTCTATAGGGAATAAACCATTTCCCGTCTCAATCTAAACTGTTAGGGTTAACAGGTTTTGGCAAGTTAGGATAAGTAGTCATGCTATAGTCAATATAAAGATCTTACTGCAGATAAATGTAATATATATGTATTAAATACTGAATATAAGTCATGCAGTTGGATATTTGTCAACTTCCATATGTTCTCCGTTCTAAGTCTAAAATACATATAGAAATAAAGAAACACTGTCTTTAATCCATCTTTAATTTCACAGTAATTCTCGACATCCTCCATCAGAGGGCTAAATGTTGGTTACCTATAGCATGGCCCCAAAACACATCTGGCACTGAATTGTCTTGTTATGACTTGCGTGATCAAATTCTATTCATTCGTACATCTCAGTACATTTATTGAAGTTTGTATATTGTTGACTTTGCTAGTCTGACTTTTTGTCATTGAATAAAATCCAATTCAGATCAGTGCAGCTGTTCAGTACCGTACAGTACATAGTGATGTGTATGTGTGGAGGGAAAAAAAACGTATCCTGTCTCGACATGAGCCTTGCTCTTGCTTTCATTGTCCTTTAAAATCTTCAATTCTTTCTTCGACATGGTTGGTGCATTTTCACTTTGGTTAACAAGTTTCTATGTTACCCATAATGCCATGTGACCACCTGGTTTTATTGACAGTGAGATTTCTTCTGTCAGTAGTACCAATGGCAACAGCACTTTACTTCTTCTTTTACTTTTTCTCACCACCCCACATCTCCGAAACTTCCAAAGCTTTGACTTTTCTAATCATTCACACCATCTTTTTTTTTTTTTTTTTTTGGATTTTTCCCCAATTTTCTCCCTAATTTAGTCGTGTCCAATTCCTCCCCGTCACTAGGGGGCTCCCACATTAAGGCTACTACTACCACTCAGCCGGGAGGGCCGAAGACTATCACGTGTTTCCTCCGAACCGCGTGATGCCAGCCGACCGCATCTTTTCGAACTGCTCGCTCGCGCACCGTTGGGTGTGGCGTAACACACTCGGAGGACAGCGCTATCCGCTCCCTCCGTTGCGCGAGCTCACAGACGCCACTAATTGGCTGTAGAGCCGTGATTAATGTGGGAGCACTAAGTACCTCTCATCCCTCCCCTCTGAGAGAGCTCGGCCAATCAGCTCTCTCTAGACCTCCGGCTGCGAGAGGTTACGAGCGCTTTAACCACTGCGCCACTCGGAGGCCCAATTCACACCATCTTGTAGATCACTAATTAGCCGAGACAAGTCTCTCCTGTAGTCAAGAAAATGATGGATGAGAAAACAATAAGCTCTTGTGGTTTTGTATTTATGAGCTACTATAGCAAATAAACCATTTTATTATCTCTTTTGTTTATGTGTGAAAATTTTTGTCGTTTTAGACCCAATTGTAAATGCACTACCAATGTCCCATTAACATAAATTTGCACCAAATTCGTTAAATGCATAATAAATATCGAGATTCAGTATTTAACGGATTTAAGAATGGACTTTTACTTTTAAGTTGTCCTCTTTATTTGCTCTCTCTGGCAGCCCTGAGAATTAAACTCATAAAAAAAAAAAAAGGTTGGTCAAAGGGGCCAGACATTCTTCAGGCATAAACACAGTCTCATGAAGTTATTTCGTAGGCATGACATCTGTTATTGTGTGTTTGCGTGTGTGTTTCAAGGCAGTGACATGAGGCAGAGTGACACTTGGGTGGTTCTAATCAGTGCCCAGCTGTGTTTGTGCTGTCAGCTCAGTGTGAACCTGCTTCACTGATCTGCACTCATCCGTACACGAGGTTAACTGGAGGACTTAACGTGTAGAGCACCAATTAAGATTATCATAAATATTCTGCTGTTAGACTTGACCGGCTGGTGATTTTGTTGTTTGCAATTGAAGTCTGTTGTTCAGTCAGTTCAGATCAGGCTTTGTTAGAAAATGTTAGTAAGATATTCGGGAGCAGCCTATATTTAAACTGTTGAGCATTTAACACATACATGACTAATCAAGGTTTGGACACAGCAGTCAAAGGTTTGGAAGCAAATTTGGATTTATTTTCTACATTCTAGAACAATTCTGGATTTTTTCAAAACATATTTCATGTTTTCATACAGTAACACATATGGCATTAGGTAATTAAATAACAACAGCAACCGTCAGTTGTTATTTTAAGACACAAAGGTCAGCAGAGGAGAAGTTTATTTAGAGTTACCATCATCAAAAATCCTGAATTAACAAACAGCACCTCAGATTAGAGCCGTTATGAATGCTTTACAGAGCATAAGTAGTAGACGCATCTCAATATCCACTGTTCAAAAGAGATTATGTAGGAATAATGTAGGAATAAATGAAAATCATGAAAGATAATGGAATTAGAAGGCCAAACTTTTGAATGGTAGTGTAGATAGATAAAAGATTAAAGGAAAAGTCGAAATAAGGTATTCTAAAAAGGTTATGGACCTCTGTGAGCTGCCAGAACAGTTTGATTGCACCTTGGCATAGATTCTACACGGCTCTGGAACACCATTATATTTTTTCAGAGGACATTCTTGCAATGGGTGTAATGATGATGGGGAGAGATGATGCTGTCTAACTTATTTTCCCCAGAATTTTCCAGATGCAGTGTCCCATTGGGTTGAGATCTAGTGAACATGAAGGCCCTACATATGAGTTACATTATTATCATTTGGTGATCCCAATGGATTAACACAATGGATGACAAGAACAAGTATTTTTTTTTAAATCAGTTTGTCAAAGTAATTTTTAAGAATAAAGTTTATAATTACATCTGAATGGGTCAAGTCTCTCATCCATGGAGACCTTGGGAAAACAGTTGTACATCAAAAGCAGCCAGTCCACTTGCTTGTCCATGACCCTCCAGACAACTCGTGGTTGTCACATCACCAGGGATGTTTTGGCATGGAAAATGGTGTAGCTTGTATAGTTATATTATAACTACATATCTTAGCAGTGGCAGCAGCCGCACACCTGAGCTTATCTGTAGCAGAGATCTGGTTTAGTGTGGCTCTAAATTAGGACATTGACGAGTTCGTCCAGGTGTGCCCAGTGTGTGCCAGGTCCAAGGACAATAACCAGCCATCATCTGGTGAACTCCAGCCACTCCCGGTTTCCTGCTGACCCTGGACACACATTGCCGTCGATTTCAGGCCTGCTGGTTTCCGAGGGAAAAGACACCATCCTTACCATCGTCGACCGGTTCTCCAAAGCTGTGCACCTGGTGGCCCTCTCCGGACGTCAGCTAAAAGGACAGCCGAGCTGATATTAGAGCGCATGGGTTCCCAAAGGACATCGTCTCGGACAGTTCGCTTCCTGGTTCTGGAAGGCTTTCTGCCTTTGATCAATTCCACCTGCACCCTGTCCTCCGGCTACCACCCACAGACTAATGGTCAGACGGAATGGACCAACCAACAACTGGAGCGCTACCTGAGATGCTTTATTGCTGATCGCCAGTGCTCCTGGGCCCGCTACCTCATCTGGGCTGAACGGTCCCATAACCTCCACACATCCTCTACCACCAGCCTAAGTCCGTTTGAGGTATGCTACGGTTTCCAGCTTCCGATGTTCGACCACCAAGAACTGGAGGTTGAAGTAACGTCGGCCCAACAGTTGATTCGCCGGTGTCGACGGCTCTGGAAACAAGTAAACGACACCATCCGACGCACCAACGCCCACTACACTCTTCAACATCGCCGTCGACACCCACTGGGACAATTGTACCACGTAGGTGACAAGGTATGGCTATCAACAAAAAACCTACACCTGCAGACGGAATCACGAAAGTTACTGTATCACCAAGATTCATCGGACCAATCGCGTCACCGTTCGGATTAACCCTGTCACCTACCGGCTCCAGGTGCCTGCGGCGCTCCAGATCCATCCGGTATTCCACACGTCCCAACTCAAACCTTTCACTACTTCACCCATGGTTGGGTGTGTGTAGTTAGAACGCGGGTTTCCTTGTGTAAACCTCTGCTCTCGTGCCGAGAGAGTTCTAAAAATAACCAGCGTGGTTATCCTGCCTTATCCGTTTGGGCTTACCATCCACGCTACAGGGCTAACTGCTAGTCTTCTGGTCTTTCTCCGGTTAGTTCGTGACAGTATCTATCTATCTATCTATCTATCCATCTATCTATCCCCTTTCCCCTTCAGTCAATTGTTTTTTCTTTCTTCTTCTTTTTTTTTTTTTTACTGTTTTACTGTTTTTCCTTTAGCAAGGAAAAAATCTTAAAGATTCAATCCCACTAACATTTGGAATGTTCCTCCAACTACAATAATAGCTACTTTCTCTTTTCTGTAAACATTTTCAGTTCATTAATAAAAACTTTGGTGACAGATGTACTCGAAGGTCCAGAATGTTTTGAACTGTCCTACATTGATGACTATTATGGCCCGCCAAGCTGTGGTGAAGATTCTTTTATGTTTTATCAGCATGGGGGGAAAACCCAGAAATTATGTCGGTGGCTTTTCAGATTTATACTTTCTCTTGTTTTGAGGAATAAACATCGTAATTTTTGTGTGACATTTGTATTGATGTCCAAAGCAAGTTGTGTTGGTTTGATGTTCTGGCATGGCCCATTGACTTCCAAAGCTGCCCTGTAGCATCTCAAAAACGTGTGTGTGTATTTTATCACATGCATGCAGGTGCTCCTGCCCCCAGCTAGGAAATTTCAGGAGCGCATAATAAAAACATCCACACCTGGTGGCCTGGAGCGCATCGGTGAGAGGTGCGAGGGAAATGTCTTTGCTCTAACTCCAAACCAAAAACCACAAAGTCAAGAAAAAAGTGTTTTAAATCCCAGAACACCTTCCTGTGTTGGTTTACATTTTTGGATGACATGGGGCTTTAAATCTGTCTGTTGCAGTCTGGTGTACCACACAATCCGAACTAAACACAATAGCAAAAAAATCAGGAGTGTTCTGTCCTGCACGTACAGCCTGCTCTGTAGAGTTAGCACAGTCATCTGTTTAGCTTTACACTGCCGCTGATTTTTATTTATTTATACATTGCAAAGCAATGCTGAAGGCGTCCAAAATATGCAATAATCTTCTTTTAATGTTAACGTTGAGATCTGTATGTATGAGGCCTTCATAACAGCTCTAATTTGAGGTGCTGTTTGTTAATTGGTGATTTCTGAGACTGGTAACTCTAAATGAACTTCTCCTTGCTTTACTGGGATGTTTTTCGTCTTCTTCATGGTGCTTGATGGGGTCACACAGAGTCTGAACTGTTCCAGAAAGGCTGAACTCTGTGTCTTAAAATAACAACTGACTATTGTTGTTGTTGTTGTTGTTACATACACACGTGGACAAAATTGTTGGTACCCTTCGGTCAATGAAAGAAAAACTCACAATGGTCACAGAAATAACTTTAATCTGACAAAAGTAATAATAAATAAGAATTCTATGAATGTTAACCAATGAAAGTCAGACATTGCTTTTCAACCATGCTTCAACAGAATTATTTAAAAAAATTAACTCATGGAACAGGCCTGGACAAAAATGATGGTACCCCTAACTTAATAGTTTGTTGCACAACCTTTTGAGGCAATCACTGCAATCAAACGATTCCTGTAACTGTCAATGAGACTTCTGCACCTCTCTGCAGGTATTTTGGCCCACTCCTCATGAGCAAGCTGCTCCAGTTGTTTCCGGTTTGAAGGGTGCCTTTTCCAGACAGCATGTTTCAGCTCCTTCCAAAGATGCTCAATAGGATTGAGGTCAGGGCTCATAGAAGGCCACTTTAGAATAGTCTGCGACTGAGACCCAGCTTTCTGACACTGGCCAGCACATTTCTCTCTAGAATCCCTTGATAGTCTTGAGATATCATTGTACCCTGCACAGATTCAAGACAACCTGTGCCAGATGCAGCAAAGCAGCCCCAGAACATAACAGAGGCTCCTCCATGTTTCATAGTAGGGACAGTGTTCTTTTCTTGATATGCTTCATTTTTCCGTCTGTGAACATAGAGCTGATGTGCCTTGGCAAAAAAGTTCCATTTTTGTCTCATCTGTCCATAGGACATTCTCCCAGAAGCTTTGTGGCTTGTCAACATGTAGTTTGGCATATTCCAGTCTGGCTTTTTTATGATTTGTTTTCATCAATAGTGTCCTCCTTGGTCGTCTCCCATGTAGTCCACTTTGGCTCAAACAACGACGGATGGTGCGATCTGACACTGATGTTCCTTGAGCATGAAGTTCACCTTGGGTCGCTTTAGAAGTCTTCCTGGGCTCTTTTGTTACCATTCCGATTATCCGTCTCTTTGATTCGTCATCAATTTTCCTCCTGCGGCCACGTCCAGGGAGGTTGGCTACAGTCCCATGGATCTTAAATTTCTGAATAATATGTGCAACTGTAGTCACAGGAACATCTAGCTGCTTGGAAATGGTCTTATAGCCTTTACCTTTAACATGCTTGTCTATAATTTTCTTTCGAATCTCCTGAGACAACGCTTTCCTTCGCTTCCTCTGGTCCATGTTGAGTGTGGTACATACCATGTCACCAAACAACACAGTGACTACCTGGAGCCCTATATATAGGCCCACTGACTGATTACAAGATTGTAGACACCTGTGATGCTAATTAGTGGACACACCTTGAATTAACATGTCCCTTTGGTCACATTATTTTCAGTATTTTCTAGGGGTACCATCATTTTTGATGAGTCACCAGGCCTGATGAGTTTTTTTTTTTTTTTTAATTCTGTTGAAGCATGATTTAAAAGCAATGTCTGACTTTCATTGGTTAACATTCATAGAATTTTTTAAAATGATTACTTTTGTCAGATTAAAGTTATTTCTGTGAGTTTTTCTTTCATTGACCAAAGGGTACCAACAATTTTGTCCACGTGTGTAATTACCTAATTCCATGTGTGTTGCTTCATAGTTTTGAAATCCACTGTATTGAAGAATCTAGAAAATAAATCCCTAAACAAAAACAAAGAAATGTGCAAGTGATCCTAAACTTTTGAGCTGTAGTGTATCTCTGGAGATATTTTTACATATGAACATTAGCTTTCTCTCACTAGATTTCTATACGTTTTCATTGTTAGCTTTCAGTTGCTGAATTAGCTTTCACCCTGAAGGTTAGCACGCATTGTTACTTTTAACTCGCCAGTTAACTTTAAGTTAAGCTTATTTTTTACTAGCCAGTTGAGCTTTCAGTTGATAGCTTTTACTTAAGGGCTAAGCTTTACAGTACTGTATAGACTTTATTTTATCTCTCTAGTTTTAACTTTACTTTGTTGAAAAACCTTCACTTGTAAAATAATGTTTTATAGCCTAGGTTAACAAAGCACTGCATCAGAAAACAAGTAACCTTTGTGGGTAAAGGGAAAATTCAACCCTACAAGTGTGTGTGTGTGTGTGTGGGTGTGTGGGTGTTTAAAGAAAACTAAGCGTGCACATGGACGACACTGTGCAGGACCACACGTGGCTATGATGAGAGTGTAAATTGTTTCGGTGAAGGATGACAACGGCATTTTGTCTTGCTTTCTCCATTCAGTCACAAAACATTTGCTTTCGAGCAACGAAAAATGAGCAAGTGAAAGACTGTTTAATACGTCTTTGTTTAACTGTGTAAATATTTAGCTCTCTTCCTGATTAGGTCTCCATGTTGGTTTCAGGGCATTCTTTCCTGACTGCATTTCAGTAGTATAAACGCTGAGCATTTTTATGAAACTGAATTACAGCCAACAATGATTTCATTTTTAGATTTAATGTATAAGGAGCATGCCAGAGCAATATTCTGATTCAATACAGTCAGTATTAGAATCATGAACAGGATTAGAGCACGAGTGATTCTTTTATTTTTTTTATTTTAATCTCTGCTTAGTATTTTAGTCTGCAGTAGTATTAATACTACATTAGTAGTATTAGCGGTAGCAGTTGTTCAATAAATAGAATAAATGAGAAAATAGACAATCTATATGAATTAAAGAAAGGTTTTGTCTGCACATTGACTTTAGCTTGAACTTCATTCATTGGAGGACTCAAAACCATTCTCAGAAAAAAAAAAAAAAAAATCTGTCTGTATATACATCTGTCTCAATGTCTGTATGTCTGTCCAACCAGCTTTTGTCACAGAATCACGCAAAACTGGCTAAACAGAATTCAATGAACTTTTGCCAATCCTTCTGTATTTGTCTGAAGTTAAAGCCGGGCCATAAATTCTATCAAAATGTTGAATCGAAATGAAGTTATGAGCAGTTATGTGCCAGATTATGTCACAGCATCTAGTATTTTTTTTGTTGTTGGTTTTTTTTTACTCATTTAGCGCTTTTGCCTTGAGGTGGGCGGGGCTATACACATTACTCAACAAAGCCAATCAACGTGATAGTTTACCATAAATACACAGAGACACAAAAACAACTGTAATGAACCTACAAGCCGGCATAATCCTTAACACACACACACACACACACACACACACACACACACACACACATAAACACACAACAGCGCGACTCATCATGGCTTACTCTTAAAAAGGCAAGTACGAAATATGAATATGAAAACTGAACCTTGCGCCATAAATTAAATTAAAATCTTGATTAGAAGTGAAGTTATAAGCAGTTATGTGCCAGATGCTGATTTTAGCTTTAACCTTTTAACTGTTTCTATAAACTTGGGTACTTACGCTAGTTTTAAATAATTTTAAAAGAAAATTATTATCAAAAAAACATTATGAAAATAATTACCATAATAAAATGTCCAAAGAACATTCACATTGTACTTTGGGAAGAGAAATCGTACCTGTACAGTAGCTTGTTTCTGAGATTGTTGTTTCTGGACCATTCATGTTGATTTTCCACCCATCTCTCTCTCTCTTTCTCTCTCTGTTACACCCCCTTTCTTATAGCAGATGGCTCCAAGTCAAGCTCACATAGACCCCGCCAGTGTGGTCAGAGTGGGAACATTCAGCCATCAAAAACGGATTAACGTTAATTAGGTGACTCTTTTACGATGGCAACGGGTGGAATTTGACTTGGACCGACGTTTCACGCTCTCCTAAGGAGCCATGGCTCTCTCAGCTAATAAATGTTCGCTCTCATTGGGTCGAAAGACCTTGGATTGGAACAGTCCAAGCTGAATACAGGGCCTTCGAGTCTGGCTAGGAGACCTCGATGCTGTATGGGCTTTGACGTTTTTACACTCGCTGGTAAAACTCCGTCTGTCAAGGCTAAATGGGGCCTTTCAGACCGGCTGCTGAACCTAATTCTCTTTTTCCTCCTCAATCAGGAACGCTGCACATCTGTACGCTTAAAAAATACACCAGAGCCTCATGAAATGGCTGAGTGTATAAAGAAGACAAACACATAAATAAGGAGATAAGCGTCATAGCTGAGGTGTAATTTATGAGCAGACCAACAGGAGGCAAACTTAATGAAAAAGAGTGCTCAGATGTTTTTTTTTTCTACTAATAGCTTTTCAAAGAGGAAAGCAAGTTTGTTTTTTGTTTTTTTTGTAATTTTTTTTAGGTGGACGCTTTTAATTTGATCATTTTTAGTAGTAATTCTTACAGCCGTGGTTGCTATGACTTGGAACAGCATAACAAATCTATCTATATAAATTCATGCCTTTTAAATCATCTGATTTTACACTTTGTTGAAATCTTAATTCTGCTTGGTCAGATGCTGTCAGATCACTATTAATGCACTTTTTCTAATAGCTTGGAATTTCTAAACGCGGCAGCATACAGAGGGACACTGCAGCACGATGGACACTACACATACTGTAATCTCAGTCTAATAACAAATCCTGAGGTGAGTGGTCTTTCGGCTGCTCCTGTCAAGGGGTCACCACAGTGGACCACACACAATCGGCACACAACTTGGCACAGGTTTGATGTCCAATGCCCTTGATGCAACCCTCCCATTTTATCCAGGCCTGTGACACTGCATTGAGTGGCTGGGGTTTTGGACATCGGCTGGGAATCAACCCAGGCTTTCCATATACCAGACAAGAACACTAGCACTGAGGCACCAAAGCTCAATCAGTCTAATATAAATGGATGAGTTATTTATTCAGGGTTTTTTTTTTTTTTTCACATTTAGTTATAAAGTTTCAAGTGTCAGTGCTTTACGGCAATCAATATATTTTTCTGCATGGGAAAATCTTTTTTTTTATTATATCTTATTAACTTTAAGGAGAGAAAGGATGTGAGTCCAATTGGGAACAAGTGTTTATAGTGGCTACTCTTGTGGAATAAGAGGAATGAAGCATGTGAAATCAGTCACTCTTACTCATTCATTCTCTGCACTGCTTATGCTGTTCAGGGTCAGGAGAAGCACGCAACCTATCCCAGGGGACTCAGGACGAGAAGTGGAGTACACCCTGGATGGGGTGCCGATGCATCACAGGGCACACACACTCACTCATACTCTGTGGGCAGAACTAGGGTTTGAACCGCTGACCTGTATAGTGTCTGAAAACACATTTAAACTGGAATTGTTCTGTTAAACGTGTTATTGTTCAGTTTTTGCTTCTTCAGGTCTGAATCCCTGTGGTGTTATCGGTAGCTGGTTTTTTCCCCCCTGCATGCAGCCAACAGGGGGAGCTCTAGTGCAGGATTTTCTCTCATAATTAAAGAGAGAAAATACCTTGTTTCAGGTATTAAAGTGCTGTATAACCAGTAGAAATTTAAAATATCACGTTCACAATGTTAGTTATCGGTGTTTGAAATTAAGAGCTTAAGAGGCCTTGAGCTGTTAGGAAGTGTCTTGTCATACTCAGAGCCCAGTGTTAGCATAAATGCATGCATGTATGTACAGTATATATGTATTTGTGGCAGCATGTGAAAACATATATTTTTGTTTACAATTACAGTTACTAGTATCCAGCATTTGTAACCTAAGATAAATATGGAAAATCACCATTACTGTCAAATTTGATCATTAATTAGATTATCACATCACATATTGAAACATCACATCATCAGCCTCTGAGCTAAAACCTCTCACCGCAGACCTTCCTACTTGTACAATTCTTGTGTAAAATGTAGCCACTGTTCGAAACCAAAAATATGGTGTAAACAGAATTGGTGTTAGTTTCAATTTCTTTACCATGTCCTTTTAAAAACCCTGTTCCCCACAATCCCATCCCACATCCCTAAGAAGATACAGTCAGCATAACAAGCATTACATGCTTGGCTTACAAACATTACAGAATGACAGGCAAAGGTATCCAAATCAGTTGTTGATTTAAATGGGGGTGGTAGCCGGTGGTAAACATTCCAAGACCTTTTTATTCCATGATTTTGGTACTCGTATAACACAAACCATATCAGGAATACTTTTATGCCTTGCTTCTGGTGAAATGTATGGATGTTGACAGTTCTGAGAATAATTTGTTTTTTTGCACATGTGTGACTACTCTATCTCACTCACTCATCATCTATACCGCTTAATCCTGTATTCGGGGTCACGGGGGCCTGGAGCCTATCCCAGGAGACAGGAGGGCACATGGCAGGGTACAACCTGGACAGGGTGCCAATCCATCACAGTTTGGGAACGGCAATTGGCCTAACCTACATGTCTTTGGACTGTGGGAGGAAACCCAACAAGCACGGGAGAACATGCAAACTCCATGCACACAGAGATGGGAATCGCGATCGAACCTGGACCCTGGCGGTGCAAGGTGACAGTGCTAACCACTACACCACTATGCCGCCTACTACTTTATCTATTTTTGAATTTTTTTATTAATGACTAACACAACTTATCATAGCAGTATACTTCACATATGTTAGGATTCATTTGTATTTCGTTGTGTACTGCTGCTAGATGGGGAAGATTTGGATTGTTGTTTTTAATCATATCATCGCCGGTTTGCTCCAAACAAGAGCGACATTTGGTCATGCGACCTCCAGAACTCGGACTGGATTGAGATGTATTGTTTGCTTATAATGCATGTTGGCCAGCTGTTCTTCTAATCGAAATGCTTCAGGATTTAATCCTGAGTTTATTTTGATTTACGGTTCGACGTACCATTTGTGAAGTCTGCTGTTTTGGATGATTGAACAGTCAGCATCGGTGGCATCACTGTTTATGTTTTCTGTTTGGGATAATAATGCATTTAACCTTTTGGTTTAAACAATAGCTAGTAGTTTTGTTTTAATCCAGTGGCAGTAATCTCTGTAGCAGAAGTTGAGGCACGGTTAGAAAGTAACCTAAAAAATAATAAACCTTTTCAAAGTCATTTTGCTAAAATTGACTTATGTTTTTCCGTAGTAGATTCGTCAAGTGTTTTATTAACAGGAAAAAAAGGATATACTGCAGGTTGTCCCTGGACGCATGGCTGGAAAGAATCCTACATATTGAAGGTAAAATGTATATATTGTAAAATACACAATATGCAATACAATACTGTACCTACAGCTTCTAATTGTTCTTTATTTCTTTAAAGTATTTACTATTTTTAAGATGTCCAAATTGATAGAAAATATATAAATGCTATAATATTTATCTGAGCTTAATGACGAGCTGTTATAATATTCCTCTCCAGGTACACACTGGCAGAAGTTTTACAACCACTCTCAGACATGAGCAATTCATTAACATTGTTTTGAGATTTTTATTTAATTTTTATTATTTTTTTTCAAACTTTCCAGCTGAAGGTTTGGTAAAGGATAAAGAAGAATAAATGAATTATTCTTGAATCTCAGTATATGCAGCAAATTGCTTAGTTGAATATTTATATATAGTAATCTCACGTTAAAGTTATTTCACAGCTTCAGAAGACTTCTTAATGTCTAATATTTATGATTTACGGTTCAACCTGATTCTTGCACAACTAGAGTCGATTAAAACACACACACACGCGCACACACGCACACACACACACGCACACACACACACACACAAAGGAACATGACTAATCATATCTGCAGCACTTCCATAACATGTTCAGGCAGGCCATCTGTTCATCATTCTGCTTTAGGCATAAAAACCTGCCTCCATTTTTCCTCTGTTTATACCGCTGTCAAACATACACACACATCTACACATGCGGACTGGTGTAGACATCTCACCAATGCATCAGCCAGGCTTCGGCTTTGTGTCATGTGATTTGAAGTGAGGGTGTGTGTGTGTTTGGGGGGGGACGACGACACATATATAAAAAGAACAGTCCACAGTTTTTCTTTTGTCTCATTAACCCCATGAGCAGTTGAGGGTCAAGGGCCTTGCTCAAGGGCCCAGGGGCAGATGCATCTTGGTGCTGGGGTTTAAACCACTGACCGTCTGATCAGTGCTCCACAGTCTTAACCACTGAGCAACCCATTTCCCCAAAGACGGGTTAATGGTCCAATTTTTTATTTTTAATAAGTTTTTGTTTTAACATGACACAGGTAATCAGAAAGGATGGAAGACTTGAGCGGAATATCAAAGTAACTTAAATCCATATTCCAATCAATAAAGCAAAAAATGTATTTGTTGAGAAGCTGACCTGGTCACCTGTGCCTTCTGCAAAAGAGCAAGTTAGCAGATTTTAAGTTTATTTCAAGTTTATAACCACCTTGTGGTGGCCCTCGGATTAAGACAAAGCCAAGAAGTTGACTGGAAGCTGCTTCTAATATGCAACGAGCTCCTTCTCCTTTAAACCACCGAAGAACCAGATTAAAAATGGTATTAAAAAAAAGAAAGAAAATCATCTCCAGCTTTATCTTGGTCACAGATGAGGTAGATCTGGAGTCTATCCCGAGACAACAGGAGATGGTATGCACAATGGGTGTGACACCAGTTCATTGCAGGACACCATGAATGCCCCATGAATGCAATGTCGAGTACCTGATTCATCTAGCAGCATGTTGTTTTGGAGATGTGACTACCCACACTAAGAGTAAGTCAAAATCCAAACGGGACCTGGGGACCTTGACGATAGAGTGAGATGCCAGCTTCACCTTAATAAGGTCATTTCTTTTTTTAGATGGCTCATTTATGACTTTTTGCTTTCATTCAACTCACATTTATATGTAGAGCATTTTTAGTGATGCCACAAAACAGCTTGACAGAAGTCTAGGAATTTAGACGTCTAGATTTACTTTGATGACAAACAAGCCAGAGGTATATTCAGACTGGTTCAGAAATTCCGAGCCCATCGTGTGTGTATCGTGTGATAACATGTTCCACTGACAACTTGCTCCCAAGAGTTTTATTCCTTGCAGAAATTCGAAAACACCAACCCATACGATCAGTTTTGATTTGTGCTTCTTGTCCTTTCACACCGTGTGCGAGAGAAATGCAGCTCAGTAGGCGGATTTCGCAAAACTATGTGGTGAAAACTGGGCCGAGTTTTGTTTTCAGATAAAGACAGAAGAAAGGTGGGCTTTGATCTGTGAGATCTCATATCTTGTGGCTCGTGATGCCAAAAGACGCTCTGAAGCTCAATCAGATGACCTGCATGGGAATTCCCTCCTGATAAAGTGCACGTGAAACCATGCAGAAACACACACTTCATATTCATCTTATTTATATTATTATGCGCACTTATTCTTTCCCAAAGAGACACTCAAGCACATGCGGCTGTGGAATAATTCCTTTTGAAAGTAACTGTAGCTTATCAGATCCCGGCTACTTTGTGAGGGTGAACGCCTACAGGTACATTTTTCTGCTTCATTGTCTTTGTCCAGAGAAGATCCTCTTTTCATGCACAGCTGGATGCCACACCAATAACAACTACTCCTGTTTAACCTTCATGCATCCACCCCACATATCCTGTTTTGTCCGTTACGAACATGGATATGACTTTATCATTCTGATTTTGGATTTCCGTTCGCACAAGGTTTCCGAGCTTCTGAGAAGATTGTGACACGAAAGCTTGCTTTTTCTTTGAGCTCTTTGTTTGCTAGGTTGGTTGTTGTCTTGTTTTGGAAAGGAGGCCCGGAACCAGGCGAACTGTGACTGATAAAGGTCAGTCTTTAAGATTAAAGGCGCAACAAACCTCTGTTTATTGATGGGGAAAGGAAGAGAAGGATATATTGTGCTGTTTTTTTGTGAGTTTTGTATTTATCTCCGTACATGTGTGTGTGTGTGTGTGTGATGGCTGTGTATGCGATGCTGAGGGTGTGTGTGGGTACATGCACGTCTCCACACCTAAACAGACCTCACACGGTTCATGTGTGCCGGGTCTCTCTCCAGATCAGACATTCGATTGGGCCGAGGGATGTGATGTCACCACGTGGAAGCACTTTGATGGGCATGAGGGTACCAGGGGCAGCCAGACAGGACAATGCGGCATTATACACCCCACGCCATTGATTTCGATCTGCACAGGGACACCCGGGATAGTGCATCACTCTCTGATGAAAGCACCCTGCACCCTTAGCACCACCTGATTAGAACACTTCCACCATTGAAATGCATTTCCTCTTATACACTTTAGACCTTGTAGCACACGGTCATAGATTTATTTATGGTCATGCTATCTGGTTTCATCCGAAAGAGGATAGTGGATACCTTTAAAGTCCGGTTCCCCCACCCCGCCTTCTTCATGTCATCTCAGGGAGTTTTTTTCCTTGCCACCGGCTTGCGCGTTAGGGACAAACTGATAAAGCTATGCGTTTATACGTTTTATTCAATTTATATACAGAATATTTCTTTATGTGAAGCTGCTTTGCTTTTTATGACAGTGACCATTGTTAAAAGCAATATTCATTTAATTTTTTTTAAATTGAATGAAACCGCATAAACAGCCTAAAATAGTCTTGATGGCAAACGTGTGTTATTCTGGAAATAAATATATAATAAATTAAAAAAACATATACGATAAAAAATGCGGTAATAAACATTTCGAATACGTTTTGGCTATTTTAATTCCCTAAAGGGACATAAGAAAAACTATATTTACTACAAATTTTCTGGTGTATAGTTTTTGTTGGTATTATTGTTTTTAAAGACATGTCTCTTCATGGGCTCCATAAGATTATGATTTTTCATGCAATATGATTTAAAAAAAAAAATCAAATTCAAGGGCTATTATGCTACTCTGGAGCTAGACTGACACCTGGTGGAGAGACTTAGACACAATCATTATGTAATGGTGCTTTACGTCTGCTTGCAGCCTCCTTGACCTGAGAATCTCTGACTCTTGGTGAGGATGTCCCCATCACGTGTCTTCATGTGACACGATTGCGGATCATAACCATCACAACCATATCTGAAGTTTATATACTGGAGTTTTTCTTTGCCACTGGCTTGTTAATTAGGGACATATGTGGCGTTTAATATGCATACACCTCTTATTTGTATTAATTTGTTCTCCTAAATAATTTGTTCCTCCATTGGTGCTTGCCTTAAATTCAGATAGATCTCAGGAACTAGGAATGAGGATCAAGTGTAAAGGCTGGCAGGGACAGTGGATCAGAGACTGTGGTAACTCCATAATCTGTCTACTTAAAAGACAAATTATGGAGTAGCCCGGGTACCCCGTTTTCCTCCCACGGTCCGAATACATGCAGACTAGGCTAATTTGCATTCCCAAGCTGCCCGTAGTGTGCGTACTGTATGTGTGTGTGTGTGTGCCCTGCGATGGATTGGCACACTGTCCTGGGAGTACCACGTCTTGTGCCACAAGTCTTCTAAGATCTCCTGAGCTCTAGGACCCCAAGACTCCATCGTGTCTTCACTGAAGATTTCACCATTGATACATAATACAAAATATAAGATGAGAGAGGTGAATTAATATCAGAAACTCCAAAACCTTCTGCATTAGGGAAGGTTATTTAAGGTTACATAAGCCACGTCCATGGTGCATGGGGATGTGTCACATGACCCGTGGGATTAGCTCATCTTTTTCTGGGAAAATTATTTATTTCTTGGTTAGATATGATGAGCATTTCTCATTCATCTTAGTAAGGGCATTATCCTGCAGAGATTAACAGTGCATCCAGTCAACACTTTGCACAAGGCAGGAACACGTTTGCAACACAAGGAGCCATTCATCCTCTTACATTTTTGAGAGATGAGAGAAAACCGAGGCGTACAGCACATACGCAGACCCGGACATGGCCCTGTGCTGACCTGTCCCGATCTCAGGATCAAACACAGGACCCTGTTGTGGTGAGGCAACAACACGTCCACTGTACCTTCATGCTGCTGGTGTTGTTATTGTTATATATATTTTTTTCAATAAATCACATGATTCAAAATACTGAACTGGGGGGGGGGGGGGAGGGGTCAACAGTCAAGTCAACAACAGGCTTATAATTATCCTGTATACATTTCTACACACAAAATGCTTCAGACACGAGTATTAGATACGTGTTAGTAAAAGAGGCTTGCTGGTAGTCTGCACTAGTGGCTCAGGAGACCAGAGTTACGTATGCATTGGATAGTGATGTGTGGAGACACCAGTAATTTAGTCAGTGAATTAAGGCCCTCTTTAGGTGTTTCTTTATGGTTGTCTCAGTGGGTTGCTTCCTCATTCAGGTACCTACAGTATGCTTCTCACCACCGGCTTTTCTTTAAAAGTGCAAAGAAGTCTTAAGAAAAAGTGCGAAGAAGTTTAAAGATAAACTCCTCCCCCCCAAAAAATCAGGAAAGTAGTAAATAAATTCACACTTTGCCTCTTTCTGTGTAGGTAATGTAAAATAAAAGATAAACCCATTAAAATGGTTTGGTAGTTGTGTGCGCTTGTGGCTCAGTGCAAAAGTAAGCAGGTATCTGTCCCAGGTGACTTGGTTTCAAAGCTCATGTTTTTCTTTACTAAGACACCCATCGTGTGTGTATCACAATTTAAAGTAAGGGATAAATCCACTAAAAAGGCAGCACTGCCGTTCAGAATGCCCTTGTTGAAAATGAGCAGTGTCTGATTTTGATGACATGGGTTCAAGTTCCTGGCTTTTCTTGACCATGGCATCTATTAAATACAATAAATTAATAATAAGCCAGCTTTGGCTTATTATTAGCTTTGTATTATTATTTATATTATTTGGCTTATTATTAGCTAAGTAGCTTTGTGTAAGCAATGTGTAAGTAAACATGTGTCTGAGGTAGTTGACCTGGGTTCAAAACCCAGGCCTTTCTTTGCATCTTTTCACATAGAGTAAAGTATATATATATATATATATATATATAAAAACCCTAAAAAAAGTATGTGTGTTAGGTTCATATGACCCATTTTTGAAGCTCAGACTTTTCTTGACCAAACACCTCTTTCAGGAGCATAATTATAAGGAAAAGATGAAAACCCCTAAAAAGCAATACTACTTTAAGGCCATTGTGGCTCAGAGAGTAAATGTGCAGGTGTCAGATGATCTGGGTTTGAAACTCATTTTTTTTCCTTACCAATATACATCTTTCTAATAAAGTATAAAGTAAAAGATAAACCCCCTTAAAAAGCCATATGGGTCGAAGGCACTGGTGGCTCAGTGGGCTGAGGGTGGTAGGGCCTGACCTGCTGCTGGGGAGCACACAGGATCAAAACCTACTGGGCTTAAGGTGCTGGAACCAGGTGGGGCACTAAATCGAGCAGAGAGAGAAAGAAACAGAAGAGCTTGTTTGTCCAAACTGGGGCTCCTGGGGAGGTGAAAGCAGTTATACTGCTTTGGGCTTTCTATATACACACGTGGACAAAATTGTTGGTACCCTTCGGTCAATGAAAGAAAAACTCACAATGGTCACAGAAATAACTTTAATCTGACAAAAGTAATAACAAATAACAATTCTATGAATGTTAATCAATGAAAGTCAGACATTGCTTTTCAACTATGCTTCACCGGAATTATAAAAAAAAAAGGAACTCATGGAACAGGCCTGGACAAAAATGATGGTACCCCTAACTTAATAGTTTGTTGCACAACCTTTTGACGCAATCACTGCAATCAAACGATTCCTGTAACTGTCAATGAGACTTCTGCACCTCTCTGCAGGTATTTTGGCCCACTCCTCATGAGCAAGCTGCTCCAGTTGTTTCCGGTTTGAAGGGTGCCTTTTCCAGACGGCATGTTTCAGCTCCTTCCAAAGTTGCTCAATAGGATTGAGGTCAGGGCTCATAGAAGGCCACTTTAGAATAGTCCAATGTTTTCCTCTTAGTCATTCTTGGATGTTTTTAGCTGTGTGTTTTGGGTCATTGTCCTGTTGCAAGACCCATGACCTGCGACTGAGACCCAGCTTTCTGACACTGGCCAGCACATTTCTCTCTAGAATCCCTTGATAGTCTTGAGATTTCATTGTACCCTGCACAGATTCAAGACACCTTGTGCCAGATGCAGCAAAGCAGCCCCAGAACATAACAGAGCCTCCTCCATGTTTCACAGTAAGGACAGTGTTCTTTTCTTGATATGCTTCATTTTTCCCGTCTGTGAACATAGAGCTGATGTGCCTTGGCAAAAAGTTCAATTTTTGTCTCATCTGTCCATAGGACATTCTCCCAGAAGCTTTGTTGCTTGTCAACATGTAGTTTGGCATATTCCAGTCTGGCTTTTTTATGATTTGTTTTCAACAATGGTGTCCTCCTTGGTCGTCTCCCATGTAGTCCACTTTGGCTCAAACAACAACGGATGGTGCGATCTGACGCTGATGCTCCTTGAGCATGAAGTTCACCTTGGATCTCTTTAGAAGTCTTTCTGGGCTCTTTTGTTACCATTCGGATTATCAGTCTCTTTGATTTGTCATCAATTTTCCTCCTGCGGCCACGTCCAGGGAGGTTGGCTACAGTCCCATGGATCTTAAATTTCTGAATAATATGTGCAACTGTAGTCACAGGAACATCTAGCTGCTTGGAAATGGTCTTATAGCCTTTACCTTTAACATGCTTGTCTATAATTTTCTTTCGAATCTCCTGAGACAACTCTTTCCTTCGCTTCCTCTGGTCCATGTTGAGTGTGGTACATACCATGTCACCAAACAACACAGTGACTACCTGGAGCCCTATATATAGGCCCACTGACTGATTACAAGATTGTAGACACCTGTGATGCTAATTAGTGGACACACCTTGAATTAACATGCCCCTTTGGTCACATTATTTTCAGTATTTTCTAGGGGTACCAACATTTTTGTCCAGGCCTGTTCCATGAGTTTAATTTTTTTTAATAATTCTGTTGAAGCATGGTTGAAAAGCAATGTCTGACTTTCATTGGTTAACATTCATAGAATTTTTTAAAATTATTACTTTTGTCAGATTAAAGTTATTTCTGTGACCATTGTGAGTTTTTCTTTCATTGACCGAAGGGTACCAACAATTTTGTCCACGTGTGTAATATTTTACTTTGTATTGTATATATCCATTGTTTGTTTGTTTTTCCCACTATTATGCAATATTACTGTTGTCCAGTATATTACTAACTATGGTATGTAACTATAACATTTTTAAATAAAACTTGTATTTTACAGTTACAACATAACCTCTGGTACTGCCTTTTTTTTCTTCTTGCTTCAGGCTGGGAATTGAACCCTGAGCTTCAGCACCACAGAAATACATACACAACCCACCCAACCTCCTGAATCACACAAGCTCACAGAAACAACACATTTAGTATATTTATCATTTAACACTTACCAAAGAATCCAGACCTGGGCAGGGCACAAGCACTTTACCAGAGGACCACAAGGTCTCACCTCTTAAAATGTTTCTTAAATACCAACAGACAAATGGCCTACACCTGCCTTTAAAGGACTTCAATTTGAGCTGTTTCTCTGGGTATGTACAGATGGTTCAGGGATGGCTGATCAGGATTCAATGTTAAACTTTATCTATTTCTAATTCTAAAAGCCATTTGTTTTTAACATTATAGCAAGAGTATATATATATATATATATATATATATATATATATATATATATATATATATATATATATATATATATATATATATATATATATATATATATATATATATATATATATATATATATATATATATATATATATATATATATATGATAAATATACTAAATGTGTTGTTTCTGTGAGCTTGTGTGATTCAGGAGGTTGGGTGGGTTGTGTATGTATTTCTGTGGTGCTGAAGCTCAGGGTTCAATTCCCAGCCTGAAGCAAGAAGAAAAAAAAAATATATATATATATATATATACCCCTTCGTGTGTCATTGATGTAGAGTGGGGCTTAAAGCTGTGAATTATTAGATTATATTATAGATAATAGATTACTATAAATATTATTTTGTATACTTAACTACATTTATAGACAGAAAAGATAACTGATGCATATTTATAAATATTTAATCAAACATAAATCAAGAATATTTGTGTGTGTTAGGTATGAATACACTATACTGCTTAATCCTGTATTCAGGGTCACGGGGGCCTGGAGCCTATCCCAGGAGACTTAGGGCACATGGGAGGGTCACCCTGGACAGGGTGCCAATCCATCGCAGGGCACACAGACATACACTCACTCATTCACACACTATGGGCAATTTGGGAACGTCAATTAGCCTAACCTACATGTCTTTGGACTGTGGGAGGAAACCCGCCAAGCACGGGGAGAACATACAAACTCCATGCACACAGAGACGGGAATCGAGCCTGGCCGGGGATCGAACCCGGACCCTGGTGGTGCAAGGCGACAGTGCTAACCACTACACAGCTTTAGTTAGTTTATCTGAAAATTAAATCGCTATAACGCTGCGTATTTCAGATAAGCTACAAGTTCGCCCTCTAGCGGCTACCTGCACTAACAAGCTAAAAAAAACTTCCCAACCATTACCTTAAAGACAACGACGCAGTAAATGTGGATATGTGTAAAAAAATAAATACAATATATATATATATATATATATATATATACTACTAAATTCGATACAAAAAATGATCTTTATACAAGGAGGGTTGGTAAAAAAAATTACAGGAAAGGAAATAAAAAGAAGTAATAATTAATTATAATTCTAGAATTAATTGTTGTGCGTGTGTTAGAGCATTACCAAGAAGGAGTAAAAAAGATGAAAATGCAATTAATGACATAATGACAGTAATCACAAAGATTTTTTAATGACCAATTTCTAGATTAAAATTTATTTATTTATTTATTTATTTATTCATTCATTCACTCATTGTTTGTCTATTTTAATCAACCCCTTTTAAGTTCTAACTAGTGAAATATCCTTCTTGGTGTACTTTAACCACATGGTTGGAAAATTATTTAAAGCTATATTTTCAAATTGTATGGTTTTTACACAAACTTAATTATTTATAGTCAAACTGTACATTTTTCAAATTTAGCCTTCAATTTTCCAATTTACATTGTGCTTTAATAATATCAATCCATATTCAAAACATTGACGTCATAGTTGAAGATTGTGCAGAGGTGTACATGACCACAAAATATACAGAACTTGTATTCATACCAAAGACAAAAATATAGCTGAAAGTTGAGGAAGAAGACGAAGAATTGAAGAATGTTCGCCCTCTAGCGGCAAACTGCTGTAGCCTGCCACGTTTGTTAAAGCAGTGGGAACTTCTTTAGTCTGCTATGTTTTTTTGTTTTTTTTTAGCTTGTTAAAGCAATTAGCCACTAGAGGGAGAACTTGTAGCTTACCTGTACATTAAATCATGGTAACCGTCGCCCTCTACTGCTTTAGTCTGCTACGTTTTTTTGTTTGTTTTTTAACTTGTTAAAGTAGTTAGCCACTAGAGGGCGAGCGTTACAGTGACTTATATACTACTGTATACACAAGTCAGCCAAATAAAGTATACACGCTTTGGGAGAAGAAAAATTGTATGATGTATATTTTATTAATAAAATATGAATATCATATTTAACTACATAATTTAGTATTAAAATGTTTATACACGTTTTTCTTCTCCCGAAGTATTTATAAATTTATAAAATCTACTTCCATCCGCAAGTACTGGAAATTACTTCTAAAAAGTTGTAGAAATGCTTAAATAGGTTAAATAAATCATCTTAAATATACGTATCTACTCATACCAGGTATAAAATAATTTCTTGTACTTTTTCTACATCCAAACTTTGGAATTATGTGATAAACCAAAAGTATTAAACAGCTTATACCTCATGTTTAAGATTCTTCAGAGTAACCATTGTTTACCTTGATGACAGATTTGGCAGCTAACAAGCACTCGCCAGATCAACCCCGGTCCTGGAGAACCTCCTTCTCTGCTCTGCACATTTTAGTCTTATCTCCGCTCCCAGCACACCTTATGTAACTAATCAGACGAATAACAGCCTTTTCTGAGTTGGAGTGCATGTGTGAGAGCAGGGAAAATACTACAATGTGTATGACCAGAGTTGACAGCCAATGATATATGGGAAGTCTTATACTGTAGAACTGCTGGGAAATAATTCCAGATGAGAGAATGCCAAGAGCGTGCAAAGCTGGCACCAAAGCAAAAGGAAACTATCTGGCTTGCTACTGTACATAATTTCATTATGCCTTACTGCATAGTTTTAGTGGTTTTTGGTATTGTTCTACAAAACTGAAAATTTTTACATTTTTTGGTGAAAACAGAAAAACATTTCAAGACTCCAGGATCAGGGTTGGAAACTTCCGCTCTAACATGCCTGCTTAAACAGCACGGCAAGAAAATGAATGAGAATGAAATGCGTTCACAGGGATTTGGGATTTCTGATCATCTCCAGAACGTTTTGAATCAGAGAATAATCCGTAGCCTACATGGACCTCAGCTGGAGGAAGTTGAAAAGCAGGATGTGCTCATTATGACACCAGGTGTAGTTTTTGAAGTAGTAACCTTTTCATTCTTTTAATTAGATAACACTGTGATAATTACTGTCTGAGTTTGTGTCCAAACCTTTTGACTGTAATTGTAGCTACAGCTTTTGAAAATGGATTTGAAAAAAAAAAAAAAAACCCACTAAACACTTCTCACTTAATCTAAATCTACCCAGCTACGTTAGTCTATCAGGCAGATGCCCTAAAAAATTAAAATAAGAAAAAGAAGAGTATTCAATAAGAACGAAGTATGAAATAAGAGGACTTTTTTTTATCTGAATTGTTTTTTTTATTTACCTTATGTAAAAATAATAAAATAAAATTTTGCACAGAATTAGCACATTTACTTCAGTCTGTAATTTAAATTACAGCTGGAACTAAAAAGCACAACATGGTCTTCCTGAGTAAATGGTGTTTGTAATCATTGGCATAATTATACACTCCAGCCAGCAGATATGTGAAGGCTTACTCAGTGATTCTCTGTTCTGCATGTTTAGTGTTCCCCCACTTCAACTGAGGAAGAGCTGATTAGATCAGATGTTGATATCAAGGAAAACGTAAAAGAAAGGTCCAAGACCGGGGTTGGGAACAACAGCTTGAACATTCTGTCTGAATAGAAGATACAAACTGCAGGGTATGCCTGCATATAGGAGGACAGAAAATCCAGCAGTATCTGGAAGGTTGACCGAGATCTCTTGTTCTTTGTTTATATGGACACCAAGCATACACTCATAACATCATTTTCAGTTTATACTCTAGGAATTAGATATTTCTTAAAGCACAAGATTTACATGATTTGACCTTTATTTTAAATGTACATTATCAAAGGAAAGATGGACACTCAAAACAAGCTGTGTGGATTTTATTTTTTTTGTAATACAAATGCAAATAATTAGTCATGCGAGTGTGTAGTACAGGTTACTGTAGTGTTTCACATTTTAAACAGCATGGAATAATGAGTCTTTGCATACATCATGTACCTGCAACCAGCAAATAACAGCCGCTCTTTCTGCAAAACTTTGGCTCGCTGTTACAGTAAACAGTGTCACAAGATTCTTCATTTTACTCGTTCTAGCGAAGATAAACAAATAAATAAATCCTTCCATATCGAGCATCACGGCTTTTCTTTTTTTCCTTTTACCAAACAACTATTTCTTTAATAATACACATTGGGTCTCATTTATCAAAACTTTTTGTAAAGCACCTTCGTAAAGAACACATTTGTAAAGCACCTTGCAAAAGCTTTTACACCATACAGTATGAGTATTTAGTATTTATTAATATCCTACAAAAGCACCAAGTTTGATTTTTGTGTGTGTGTTTAATTACATGGTCAGGTTAATTTATTTTAATATTGTACCCAATTTTTGTTACACATGCGTATTGCGGATTCAATAACAGAATTGCACACAGGTGTGTATTCAGACCTCCACAATGTAACACTTTGCAGTAGAGGACTATTTAAAAGCTGTAGGAGTTACACACATGGGGTGAAGTTTGTCTGACAGTGATGTGCCCAGTGCGCTGAATTGAGTTACTGTATCTCTCATAGTTTTATGTTTGTATCTCATAAGTTACCTCTTTGTATTAAATACAAATTTAACTCTTTGTTTACACCAGAAATAGCTGAATGGCTCAAAATAACTATACAAGTTTAATTTTCTACTGAATATGCTGTTACTTTCAAAGATATCAACTCGATTTAGCACAGTGGGACTTTCCGGAGTCTGAATTTTGGAATGCATTTTGCACAGAACATGGGACGTGCAATTTGGCCCTCATTACTTACTGTACATTCATTCCATGTGACAAACGTCATTTTCTCAGTGCAGAGCAGGAAAATCTTTAACAATTAAGATCCAAGGTAACACTTATATGCACCACAATTTTGATTCGAGAGTGATCTTATTTATACAATTATTTTCCAGAAGGCGTGTAAACCCTGGACAGGATGGCAATCTGCCAGACAGGGAACAGATGCGTGAACACACTTGCACACACGCACAAGGGAATTTGGGAACGTCAGTGAGCCTACTCTGCATGTCTTTGAACTTTGGGAGGAAAACGGAGTACACAGAGAAGAAAGCCCAAGCATGGGGAGAACATGCAGACTCCAAGCACAAAGACCCGAAGTGGGAATTGAACCTGGACCCTGGAGGTGCAAGGTGACAGCATTTACCAGTAAGTCACCATGCCTCCACTAAAACATGTAGATATATCAAACAATAAACATCTACAATCTAGTCTAATTTTGATTTGCGACAACCATTGTTAGCGCTATATAAATAAGACTCTTAGAATTCAATTTGTAATTTATTATAAACAGATGCAATAGAGGATTGTGTACTGTTAATTTTTTGCCTGAACTAGTAGAACTTTCAGTCTAATTTCTTTTCTTTTTTACTAATTTCTAAGTCTAAAATATCCGATTAAAGATAAACTGTTTCAGACATTTGAACTTGCTGTGTGTCTTGACCCTGTCTAAGTCAATTTCAGAATCAGTGCATCTGATGGCACCAGTGATACCTCTATATAAATGATATAAACTTTTATCTCCATTTAATGACCATTCTATTCTGGGAAAAAGAAATTAGCTATGGAAAAGAATGTGTGCATGTGAAATTCTCTAGTGCCTACATTTGAACTAAAACACACTTTCTCTCTTTCTCTGTAGGTGAGCACAACACAATGAGCCTACTTTATTAATATATGCACACACTAGCCTTATACAGTAAGAAATATCGTCAGCCAAGTTTTAACACAGCTTTGTAAGCTTTGCTAGAGGAAAAAAAAAGTTCATGGGTAAACTTGAGTCGAGTGAAGGAAACCGTGGAAATAAGTCATGAGTAAACCTGGTGAATTGACAGCATTTGTCAGCGTACCTACGAGAAAAGTCAGTGTTAGTATACATAAAAGTTAAATTTAATCTACACTTTAATCTACAATAATCTTTACTTAAGGAGCGATACTGAGGCCTGCTGATGGTAAACAAAATACGCAGGGACATCAAAATGTAAAGTACTGCTGCAAAAAGTCATGTTATCAGAAGTAATGTTCAAATAGAGTTAATATAAATGTTTAAGATAAACTGCAGTGTTAAATTTCTCACATTACAAGCCACTTCTTCATACGATAAACTGCAAATATTACATTTAACACCTCTTTTAAAAAACATACCATCACGCTAAATTTCCTGTAGGATGTCCAATAGACCAAACATGTTTATGTTCCTGCTGTTTTTCAGAGATCCTCCCTCACTGGTGAGCCAGTGGCACAACTGCAGCTACCTGAAAATGGAATTAAATACTTTTTAAATTTGCATAGGCATACAATACACGTGTATACGCATATAACATACGGAATCTGGAAGAATTAGTTTGACTGTTCACCTCTTTTTACCTCCCAGTGATTCAATCCATTTGTGCAGTCACAGAGTACCATTAAGATGAATGCTAATAAACAAGCACAATTAAACAACATACCAGTCTACCTCATTAATTTTTCTTGCACTACATCACTCAATGCTCTACTTTGTGCTGTGCACCACTAAGGCTATTAAAGGCTAAGTGAATTTCTCTGGCTTCCTATTTGCACCTAGACTGTAGTGCAGCAGTTAATCTCATCTGACTTTTTACCAAAACAGTGCCTAAGCATGGAAAATTAACTCTCAAATAAAAAGGATTAAGTGATGATTACCGCATCCAATTATGAATAGTCAATTACTCAAATGTATAAAAACACCTAGCCAATTCAATAAAAAGATATGCATGTATCTGGACACTTTAAAACATGCACTTTTAATCTAGAGACTTGGCATAAATATTTTTGCTATTTCCATCTCGCAGTTTTCCTTTGTTTCTAGTGGCAGGGCATTAATGTTGATCTCTCCTTGCAGAGAGGCGGTGTACCTCATAAAGCTCCCCATCGGAACTCACTGCTACCCCACTGTGGCCTCCTGAGGCAGGAAAGAATACAACAGCAAAAAACAAGAGCGTATAAGTAAATATATCCAATCTCAAACTATCTACAATACATACAGATTTATTACCCTACTTTTAAATATTGTCTTGAGCATTATAATTTAGGAGGCATACAACACTCAACTTTTAATTACAATAATGATTGTTTGGATAACTTAAACATTTATTATACAATTTTACTGTGGGGATAGTCTCCAGGTTTCAGTCAAATTCCCACCCTAATTACAGCTCACAAGCGCGCACACAAAAAAACTTGACACTAGTCCAATATGTAGAGGCACACGAGGTTTTCCCTTTTTACTGAACCAACTAAGGGGAAAATAAAATCGATCTGCAATACATGCACATGTATGAATGTCAAGTTCCTTAATAAACCTACTTTACTGAGCTTCAGTCTACAGTAAATGAGGATCAGACAGATTCTGTTCTGCTGATTTTCATATGCAGTGCGATGTTGTGGACTTATTAAAAAGAGAAACAAACATAAAAATCGATGAAGAAACAAATATTAACTTGTAGAAGTTTGATTTGTTGTTATAATCTTGACAAATAGTGATTCCTCCTGCATTTGCCTAGCGTTAGCTCATTCAGTACTTCTGTTGCAAATGAGACGATGTTGTGGAATATGCCATGCTTTAGCCTTCATAAAAAGATGTCCAGGTAACCTCAACTAATACGGACATTTCAAGTTTTCTAATTAATAGCTAACTAACTGTTCTGGGTTTGAAACATGGTGTAGTGAAAGCTAGTGCACAATATACTGTAGGGTTTACAGTTACTCATGACAGACATCAACTAGTGCCCTTGATGAAGGGTTACAGAGGATTTGGGATTCAGCCTTGAAAAATAAATATAAACAAATACATAACATTTTATTTGTGTCCAATAATATTTAGAAAGTGGTAAAATACAAGATGCTCATCCCAACACACGCAAGCATTTTGGACTTGAAACAGGATCCCCCAGCCAATGTATCCATTTGTCCTGAAGCCGTGGCTTAACCCATCGTGTTTGGCACATGTTCCAGTTTATTTGTACAAGCAAGAAGAAGAGAAACACACACTACTACTTTTAAGCACATGTGGCTTTTTTGCTTTTGGCTTAGAGCTGTATTTGAATTCTTGACGCAAGCAGGTCCAAACCTTGAGAACAGAGTTTTTTTTTTTACTAAAGTCTTCATGAAACTACAGACATTGTGCCGCTCAAAACAATAGATTATTATTAAAGTAAAAAAAAAAAAAAAAAAAGCGAATCATACATATACCCTAGCTAGATTCATTACATGTAAAGTGAAATATTTCAAGATTTTTTTTTTAATTCTATTGTGATGGGAAGTAAATTGTTATTCAAATGTATTTATACAGTAAAGGTTACATCACAGACAGAAATGTGTACTCACATGGTGCTGTGAGGAGCTTTTCGTAACACATGACCTTTGAAAAATATGATTATGAGTTGATTATCTGCTGCCTTTCATTTCTAGGGTCTCCCAAAAAAACATGTGATTATGAGTAAAAAGCCATCGTAATTCTCCAGTTCAACACAACACTGTCGCCTGGTGGACACGCTCCGTTACTGCAGACTTCGCAGTGGCAAAAAAAAAAAAAAAAAAAAAAACGCGCACACCCGAAGTTTAGTTTTACCGAATGAGTAAAACTAAATATTTCATACAGAGCAGCTATAAGCATTATAGTAGAGATGAGATTTGCAACCTAATCACGACCCAGGTTAAGACCTTAAATAAATACCCCCAAAACAGGTAGAGTTACTTAAAACAGCAATACAGATAGATTGATAGATTAAAAAAACAACAGAAAAAAAAAAACATTTTCAGCACGGCGTTTATCAGAATACTGCACTAAAACACGGTGCTGGCCTTAAAATGATAAAATACTGACCAAACCTTTACATATTATAAACTACACTCTATTAAGCATCTTTGTCTGACAGAAAAAAGGTTTTTATATAAAGCATAAAACCTAAAGCATTTGTGAGTTGACTAACGGATCCTCCGCCATCTTACCTGTAACCGACAAAGCGCGTGAGAGCGCGCATGCGTCCAATCAATTTAATTCACGTGCTCTAATTACTATCACTACAAGATTAAAAATACAGAATATTGTTTTTTCAGTGTTTTTAAATTAAGATTCACTTATAAATTTCATTATACTTGCCATGAGTGAAATGAAAGGAAATTAAACACCTTTTATGGTTATTATTATTATTATTATTATTATTATTATTAGCTCCACATTAATGAAATGCAAAGTCCTTATTATTAAAAGAAATTTTACACCCAGAAAAATTTACAATTTTACAACCATTTTAAAACCACTTACGTACACTTAAAACCTACATACGTATTCCTGTCTCTGATTTTTGTCAGTGCTGTTTATGAAAAATGCTATACAAAAAAAAAAAAAAGAAAAACCCTTGAGGAATTAAGAAGAACGTATATAGCTGTGAAAATGATGCGGCACAATGTAAAATAGGATGGTTTTACTCATACCACATATCACTTCTACCACTGATGCATTAACACACTGATTCTATCTGACCATCTTTTCTGCTCTGAATGAATCACTTTTTGCAATTTTGCACCCAAACAGGAGTCAGAGCACTGGGTGGCAGCAGAGTTATCTTTAAATGACTCTGCTGATGAGAATATAACAGGAATGAACATCAGGGGTAACGATATGGTATCTGTATCAACAAAATCTGAAGTTTCATCCACCTTTCTGCTCCACAAGTAGATTTACTGAATATCAAACACAATCAATTAATCCTGCAATAAAGTCTGCAATCAGTTAATAATATAATAAGAGAAACATTCTTCCCTTTCTCACAGAGTATTTAATAAACGATATTATATTAAACATATCTTCTTTACTTTTCTTGTACATTTTATTTTTTAAGTCCATTTCTGCAAAGTCTGAGTTGAGCCCACAGTAAGGGCCCTTAAGGTAACTGAGCAGACAGGAGACGTCTCCCCGTACAGTCATATCCTGCGCATCTGTACCAATATGGGTTTCTAACCCTTATTATCCTCAGACTTTTATTACACTCGTGACTGCTTTGACCCGTTTTCCCCGCCGTCCCAGTGACCAGAGGAGAAAAGAAAAACGCTGCATATTTCTTTTATTGATCATCTGACAGCAATGTCCCGTCTAGCACCTCTGAGCTGGTGACACAACACAGAAAAGACAAAAAACAACATCTTACAAAAAAAGAATATAAAAAAAATAAGGTCCGACACATGACACACGTGTAAGGTGGGGGGAAAATAACTCAGATAAAATCAGATATAGAAAATAAAATTCAGCTGATGTACATATTTCCAACTCAGCTTTTGTTTTTTCAAAAAATATCATTTTTTATAATTTTATAGTTTTTTTTATATATCAAAACTCAAAAGAAAATAAATACTTATTTAACTTGAAATATTTTTCCTCTTTTGCTCTTTTTTTAAGAGGCAGTGTTACAAAATAATTTTGATATTAAATAAAACTTTTCATTTTTTCCTTTTTTTTTTAACACAGTTTTTGTGTGAAAAACAAATCAAATGCACACATTAAATTTTTACTGCTGTTCTTTTTTCACAACGTCTGTCACGGTTCAAGCAAAAGTCACTGAATTTTTTTCATGGACGTTCATGTTTGTCCTGATAGTGCTGAAATGTTCAGGCCTCCGGACTCTCCATTAGAACCATGAAAGAGGTGATTTCTTGTTTTTCTTCTTTTTTTCTTTTCTTTTTTTTTTTTTTTACACCAAGTCTTCATGGTCTCACAGGGGAAGACAGCTGATTTAAGAAATTGAAATCATTGTGCCCAGCTGTTGTAGTTGTTTATTGTTTTCTCCCCAATGGAAATAAAGAGAGGTGCTTTCAGTTTTCTTTTTCAAATATCAAATACCCCAAACACACATAAAAAATTAAACCTAGAGTTCCTATTTCGGCCTTTCGCTGATTTGAGAGGGTTGTACCTTTAAAACCACCTGTGAGTTTGTGAGCGTGTTTCATCAGCAGCGTCGAGCATCTCCACACTTTTGTCCTGAATAATTATGTCCTTCGACCAAAAATCCTCATAAACACAGCCTTAATCTGTGGCGATAGAGTAAAAAAAAAATATATCCTGAAAAATCTGATCAACATCAAAAATAAATAAATAAATAAATAAATGAATGAAGGACATGTAACAATAGGGGCAAAAAGAAAATAACTAAGCAATTCGCAAACCTTTATTATACCAACTTGTAAAACTTTAAAGCTAATTTTTTTTTTACTCAACGATTTTGAACTCGAGCGCTCATTGTGCTCATTGGCCTCAGATTTGTGCGTGTGTATGTGTGAGTGTGTGTGTGTACATGTGTCTCTTATAAAAAAATTAAACCTACAAGCATTTTAACTTATTCCTAATGTGTTTCTCCTAATCAATCAATAAAATAAATGAATAAATAAATAAATAAATAAATAAATTTCCTGAGGCTCGACTTTCCAACGGTCCATTCTGTACAGTTCCCACCTCCGCTGCTCTGAACACACTCATGAGTCTCACTTATGGCCCTCGGATGCTCACACAGAGTCTTCTTTAAGGAAAATGCAATGAAGGGGGCCAAGAAGCGTTCTTTTTCAGCTCTTCCTCTCAGACCAGCGAGGCCTCGGCTAGTCAGAGCTCAGTGATCTCCAGTGGGCTCTCTGAAAGTGAGTTGACGCCCTTGTTGCGGTGCATTGGTGTGGATTTGGCTGACTCGGTGCGAGCATTTCTCTCGGCGTACAGCGTGCCATCTGCGTGCAGCGCCTCCAGAGAGCGTGCCAGCGCCCGTTGGTCATCTTCCGGCAAGCTGTTGAGGTCAGAGGTCAGTAGTGTGCCTGTGCTCCCATGGACCACATGGACTCCGTCTGGGCCACGCAACTCCACAGGGTGCTTGTGCTTAAATCTCAGCGTTCCTCGTCCTATGCTCATTTGCTCATCGTCATCATCAAGGTCGCTCTGGACCAGCTAGAGAAGGTGGATGGATTGGTGGAGCAAAACAAACAAACAAAAGGAATACTGAGTTGTTGTTTTATTTCTTAATTAGAATATTAGAATATTTTTCATAAATCAGATCAGGTGAGACAGCAATGCAGTGATGCTCGAGAACAGTGGAATAAAAGTGAGGAGTTAGTGGAAAATTGCCTTGACCTATATAAGGGTATCTTGATGTGAGGAAAGGAAGAGGCTACAAACCTACAAAGCAAAAAGGCAAAGTTTGGTCAAGTTAAATTAAAGCATAAGTAATACAGGAAATGTTGAAATGATTAAAAAAGAAAGAATAAGCATAGGCAATGCAACAAGGGAAGTGTGTGGGCTGCAAACAGGAAATCCAACAAACAAGGAAATAAACGATGCTACATATGCAGGGGGAAAAAGAAAATAGTTCGATTAGGAAAAAGTTTGCATATTCGTATTTCTTTACTATTTTTAGATCACACAAAAAGGAAGTGGTTAAATACCTGTAGGCAATAAGTGGAAAACGAGCGGTTTCTAGTAAAGTGAAGTGTAGCGTTGGTGTTTAATTACAGTAAGAAATTAGACAAAATATTCAGATAGGCTTGAGAGGTTTAAAGGAAAAGAAATACTGTAAATCAGGTTACATTAGACAGATCATCACACAGCCAGAGGACAGAAGAGGCAATAATAAGACAAAAGAAATTCCAGAATGATCTGAAGAGCAAAGTAAGATAACCAGACAGCCGGTTAGTTCAGGACATTTACGTAGCAAATTGTGAAATATTGTGAATGTGAAGTTAGAAATTCTCCAGGAAGTGGTCACAGATCTGGGAAACAAAAGGGACAGAAATAAAGTTACATAGATACACATATAGGAAGGTCAAGAGGTTGAGCTAGCGCCCACTAGTGGAGTGGAGTGAGAAGCACACGACACACACTAATCATTGCTGATAACGACGACGACAGCTCATTAGAATTAGATTTAATAACACAACATCGTTAAAAGACTTATTGTTAGTGTGTGTCCAGAAGGTTGAATCAGAGCTACAGTGAGGGTTTGCGAAACGGGCAGGTTTGTGCAAGAGGAAGCGCACTAGGCAGTGGTGAGGGAGAAAAGGATGCAGCTTTATCTCCCACCTCTGTGATGGATGATTGGTCTTGACTGGTCGACTTGGTGACCATACGTGCGGCAAAGAGCTTTTTGAGTCTCAGATAATCATCCAGTACCACTTTGAGCAGCGAGCCCTGATCAAAAAGTGGGATCGGTCATGTCATGTTAAAATATTGCTCTGATATCAGGAATCCGAGATTGTGATTCACCTCTGTGGCCATCAACATGTCTGTTACTATAGGTACATTACATTCTGAACTCACCTTAATGGGTCCCTCTCGCATGATTTGTCCCAGCTTGGCAATGTTATCATACTCCTGTATGGCGGCTCTGAGGTAGCGATCGTCCTCTGGTTTAGAGGCCTGAGGCTCACGGCCAAACGTACCCTAGAAATCGAGCATTATCAGTATGTTTAGTTGCGTGATTTTTTTTTTATTATTATTGATTAAGATTAGTATAAAAAATGTGGTGTTATACCAAATTATGCTAGAATTTTATACCTTAAATATTATAACCAAGTCATTTCAGCAGAAGCTAGGGAAAGTGACCTGGTTTAAAAAATTTCAGTTGCAGCAGATGTCAACCACATGCTTTAAAACACTCCTTAAGACACTCGCACTCCCGGACGAGAGCTTTCTGAATTGACTTATGCTTCTCTTGCTCTGCCTTTGGGTTTCATACTGTGTATGTTATTCATGCTGCCAGAAAGTAAGGAGAATTTTAGATATGGCATCTAACGAAATAATCGCTGATCCCAACTTGTACCAGTATATCGACAACTAACTACTTTATCTCCAGTGCAAGCTACGTTTTACAAATATATGATTTGCGGTTCAATAAAGGTGATTATTGACCATTGTATAGGTTTTTGATGTGGGATGAAGCTGCTTCAAACTTTATGAAGATCACAGGGAGAAGTAAAACTCACTCTTCGTTTTCTTTATGCTGAAATTGCGATACTGACTGATGAGGTTACTTTAATCCTCCACTGCTGTACAAAGGATCGATATATAGTAAAAAATCATTTAAACTAACTAATTTGAATGTTCCTAATGTCATTTTTTTTTTTTTTTTGTATTTCCTTGTACAATATACTAAGGAATATTTTTGCCCCATAACACATTTGTGAACAATTAAATATCCTTTTTTTCAGTCTGTCTTGCGGTATTTGCGGAATCGGCCTTTACATGACCAGTGGCCTGGTTTCTTTTACAGAGATGCCAACTTTGTTTACTGTAGAGAAGTGAAAATAAGGAACTGAGCGTAATGGTGTGCGTCTGTTGAAGAGGGCTCAAATTTACAAATGACCAAACATAGTGATGTTACGGTGTGAAGCAGACGTGCACGCAAGCGTGATGAGACTGACGTGAGTCCGAGCGGGGCTGTTCCACAGATCTGTGATGTCACTCAGATCTTCAGGCAGGTCGTCTTCGTGCTCAGCTTGAGCGGCCAACTCGAGGTTTCTGCAGAACGGGTCCAGCCATACGGGATTGGCTCTACACACACACACACACACACACACACACACACACTGAATGTGTGATTTTACTTTCTCTCACATGCAAGTCTGTTTATTTTGGTGTGGTCATGGAAACAGTGACCAGTGTCAAAGTGTAAAATAAGCTTTTACTACGCATCCGATAGCGCTGGTGTTATTTGTGTCAATAAGGTCTGATAAATAAGTAAGCTAATTTGCAAAATGTTATAAAAAAAAAAAAAAAGAACGAGGCCTTTATGCTTATCAGGCGTAACAGCTTGTCTCTCTCACCCCTCAAATGAGTACTTGTTGGTGTTGGGCATATCTAGGATGTCCATCAGTCCCTGGTTGCCTGGACAGATTGTAGAACAATTGCAGCTTGTTAAATTCGACACATATGCACACAAACACACACGTGCTCACAGACTTATCTGGAAAGTCACAGTTTTTTCAGGAACTTTGTGGGAACGTCACCTGTAGAACCAGCAACGATGGCTTTCAGCTTCCTCTTGTGTCTATGCAGCAACAACAACAATAATAATAATAATAATAATAATAATAATAAATACTAATATGTTATGCTTTAAGTTTTTAATGTTGTAAAAGAGAATAAGGTTTGAAAATAACTTACACGGTCCTGTAATACCAATTCATGAAGATAAACAACATGGCAGCTAAAAACAGGAGCACGGCCAGGATTATTATAGCCATCTACAGAGAGAGAGAGAGAGAGACAGAGGAGTGGGCCTTTACACTGTTTAAAGGAAAAAGACCCAGGTGTTGACAGCTGATAATCAGAAAAAGGTAGCATGACAACATATTATTTTTAAAATAGTATTTTTCATATTTTGGGTTGATATTATTTTAACCCCATTTCTGCATATGTATGCTGACTATAATAAATAAATAAATAAATAAATAAATAAATCAGAGGGAGGACAACATTCATTCATTTATTCATTCATTTTCTATACAGCTTTTCCTGTACAGGGTCACGGCGGGCCTGGAGCCTATCCCAGGAGACTTGCATAAGGTAGGATACACCATGGACAGGGTTCCAGTCCATCACAGGGCACACATGCACACGCTCTCCCATACACTACAGGACAATTTGGAAATGCCAATACCCCTCCAAGTCTTTGGACTGTGGGCGAAAGCCGCAGTACCTGGAGGAGAGTGCTCGTGGAGAACATGCAAACTCCATGCGCACAGACCCGAGGCGAGAAGAACATCAAAGAACATCAAAAGGGGAGAACATCAAAAGTCATTACATTCTGATAGACATTTATATATCCCCCCAATTTTTTTTTATTTTTTTTATGTTCTCACTTGCTGTGTGTCCTGTGACATTCTCTTTAAAGGTTTAACAAATTGAACCACATTTTCTTGCTATATTTGAACACTATTAAGGGATACGGGTGATTTCAGTCCAACATTTATAATCTCTGCTTTAATTACTGGTTTTCTTTTTTAATTTGCATTTCTGCATAATTAATCGGCCATATATTTCACTTTTACAGGCGCACACAAATCCATATAACAGATACCCAGATGACTTCTTGCTTCTAACATCGTGGAGACTGACCTGAAGGGTAGTGAGGTCATCCGGGGCTCGTCCACTCACGGCAGGCTGGACATCCAGGACGTTGTAATTCCTGAACAGGTTTCTCAGCTGTTCTTTATTCTCGTCGATCATCTGAATAACCCTGTCGGTGTGACGGTCGACCCCGTGAAATCAGTAAGATTTTCAGTCTTAAGTCTGTGTACACTGATCGATTAACCACAAATTTTTAAAGAAGGAACAGATAATAGAGCAATATACCGACCTCTCCACGTCCAGGATGCGGTTGGTCTGTTTGTTAACGACGTGAATCAGTACATCGGTTTGAGCAAAATTCACTCTGCCTTTTTTATCCACATGGAACTGAGAAAGAGAAAAGAAATATATAAGAGACAGACTGCTTTTTAAACCTGTTGAAGGGGCTGTTACAGGAACTTCATAAAAGATGTATATCAGGGTTATATTATACTACCTGAACAAAAAAAAACTGATATCTACACACACACAAACCTGTACATCATCCATGTTGACTATGGCTCCTGTGATGTTCGAGAGCAGGTTAATAAACTCCTCCTGGAAGAGCCAGACGCGTTCAGGGATCTCATTGATGATGAGCTTCACTCTCTGGTCGTCTCTCAGGATGTAGATGCCCACCAGTGCCACGTCGCTGTGTCCTGCCAGGTCACGTGCCAACACTTCCACCACGAAATAGCCCGGGTCGTAGGCAGTGAACAGGTCGAACGTTTTGATCATACCATCCGTCTCCCCTGGATAGAGTGGAAAGTAGATTCAAGGGAGAGAGACAAGTGTTGAACAGAACGGTAGTAAAGAATGAAACTTCGTGAGCACATCAGGAACCTCTTACACCACAGCAATTTTAATATTTATAATGTCTGATTTATTAAAGAGCACCATGGCAGGCATATTACTAATCAAACGAAGTATAACAGCGATAAGACAGTGGTCCACACCAATGATGAAGACATTTCCGATGTCCTCTGACTCGTTCGACTGCAGTTTGATGTAGCGGATGGACAGAATGTGGTAAAGCACGAGACTGTTGTTGCCGATGTCATTATCGACGGCTTGAACCCGAATCAGATCCGAACCAACCTTAGCGTCTGCTGCTACACCTGCAGAGACAGACATTACATGCTGCGTCAATCTCGCACCTGAACCCTGCTGTATAAGCCACACCTACAGTCTCGTCTGCACTCCTGTACCTGCAGTATACTCCAGCTTGGTGAACCTCGGCGGCTGATCGTTAATGTCTTCAAGGTAGATCCTGACTTCCTGCAGAGTCGGGTCACGGCTCGGATCGAGTGCCGCGCGGTTTCGCTGTGACCTTTGACCTCTCGGCGGCGTCCAGTTCCTGTTGCTGGAGGCCTTGACGATGATGGAGTAGACCGGGATTTCCTCCCGGTCCAGGTCCTTTTTCACCCGCAAAACTCCGGCCACACTCAATCCAAAGTTCCCATCAGTGTCGCCACCTAGAGATCAGCAAAAGGACTACAACTTAAGTCATATCGCTTGGCTTAATTTTTCTAATAGACGTGAACGGATATGTTTGTAGGTTTGCACTTTTAAAGCCTGACAAACCCCTTGTATCATATTTTTTGCATCCATCTCCTGACTTGTGCCTGTGCTTATCTAATCAAAGAGCCCACAGCTGATCACAGTTGAAGTCAAATGGCTTTGTGTGCTATTGAGACGTTATTTTTGACTGATCCTTTTCCAAATCAGTAATTCATTTATTTATTTATTTGTTGGTGTCATACCTTTCACTTTGATGTTAAAGGTTATATCAGTATGTGGCGATCTAGAAAAACAAGATACAGTAGTTCGATGCGGGCTCACCCACTCCATAGTTTAGTATGTTCCCATCATCGCTTATCCTGAAGTGCTTTATTCCTTTTATGCCACAACATTTGTCAACTTATGAACCCTCTGGGAAACAAGTCGGCTCCTGTTTGTCCAGCTCAGACAGAAGGAATTTCTCTGTCACATGACCTGCCCAGCTTTTTACACTCACACACACACCTGCCATCGGGATTGAGAATCCTCGAGCAACAGGGATTTTGTGCATTTATGTTCAAAAACATTTCTTTTCAGGACAAGTGCTTATGCAAGTTGATTCTGCAAATTAACCAAAAACGAACTTAGTTCCTTTGCGAATATGAGTCAGACTTCAGTTTTCAGAAGTGACAAAATAGCAACTGCGTCACTTATTGGCCAACTGTACGTAAAATTGATGCCAAACTATTCTGCTAGTGCGTTTGGGGAACTACGGGTGTGTGTATTGTGTGTGTATTGAGAACAAATGCTGATGTCAGGAACAATTATTTTAATTCTTCCTTTGTGGCTTAGAGGTTTAGTATTACGCATTTCGCTTCTTTGAGATAGAATTGAAAGAGAAAGAATCTAATTTAGCATGTACGTACTTTTAAAAGATTTTTGGAAAAGATAGAAATGATAATTAAAATAAACTAAATTAAAATTAAGCCTGAGCTTAAATGCTTGCTCTGACATATTCCGGATATAAGTGTACATTTTATGAACAATATCAACATTTTTACGTCAGGTTTCATGGCTTCTTCTGTAAATGGAAATAATCATCCTTTATACGAATTCGTTAACATTTCCCATGATTTTAGTGTGTAATTTGACCAAACCTGCAATGAAATAGTAAACCACAGCATTGGAGCCTTCATCAGCATCCACCGCTCCTGTAACATTGCCCACGACTGTGGCAGAGGGGGAGTGCTCGGGGACAGATAGAGACTGATACAAAGGACCGCCTCTCTGAGAGAAAGAGAGGAAGAATATGAGTTAATGACGAAGACAAAATAAGATATGCAGGCCAGGCCGTTCAAGGCAAACCGGTATTTTAGATTGAGACTAAAAACAATCTTCTCTGTCCTCTCACACACTACTTATCCCAACGGTTCACTGGTGCTTAGATACCATCAAGGTAGAACATTTTTTCAGTTCAGTGATCAGACTGTCTGCTTCACGTCTGAAACACTGGCCTCCCAGGAACTCCTTTAATGTGAAAATGGCTTGAAGTGAGGTCAGGATTGTACAGAGGATGTGGCAATAACTCCCAGCTGAGTTGCTGTAATGTGAAAGTGGTGTTGGTGAATGATTGCGTGTTCAGTTCCCACAGACGGATGTGTCTCTCCCGCAAACGACAACGTTTTTTCAAAGATAAAGTCGTTCCACTTTCTGAATGTTTACAGGAAAGACTGTAGCGGGCACCTGAGTCGTCATCATCATTCACGGATGTACATATTTCTTAAAAACATTTGCACCATTTAAATGTTTCTTATTGCAGTACTTTGATGTACTTTTGTAAATGTCAACCATTTCATGCCTTCATTCATCATAAATTTCATCACAAAACTCTTTTTTCACGTGAACGCCACACATAAATACATTTTATACCCACGTTTTTAGCCAAAACAATTCACAGTATTATTTGAATCTACTCAAGTTTGATAATGAATAACATTGCTGGCTAAGTAGTAAACAGAACGTAAGGGTGAAGCTTTCAGACTGAAGAAACATTCACTGACCGGTGGTTTGAGAAACACAGGCTCGTTGTCATCGATATCAGACAGAGCCACCTGAAGAGGCTGAGTTGTCTCATACGGCACGGGCTGCCCAAGGTCATAAGCTACCACAATCAACTACACACACACACACACACACACACACACACACACAAACAACCACTTACTATGCACAGTATATATTTACGCAAAGTTGAAATGTGAACTGAACAAACCCTGAGCAGAATGACATACAAATATTCAGGTCAAGATATATAAAAGAAATCTCACGCTGTAGAGAGCCTGCTTCTCTCGGTCCAGTTTGACGGCAGTGGTGATAACGCCGGTGATGGCGTCAATGCGGAAATTCTCCCAGTCTCGGTTCCCCGCTCCGGTCTGCAGGAAACTATAACGCACCTCTCCGTTCACACCTTCGTCCTCATCTGTCGCAAACACTTCATACACCACCAGGCCCGGAGGCTGCTCCTAAAAACACACACACACATTCCCATAGCTCAGAATACACCAGAGTACTGTGTTTACAGTGCTGATGTTGCAGGTGCAGTGTAAATGACATTAGAACTTTATGCTCTGGTTGACAGTTGCTAAGTTTATAATATGCTGTTTTCCTCCATATTTAGAGTCAAAAGGCACCACATTAGACTAATATCCAACAGATTACAATTTGTGCAAAGTAAGAGTGCAAAAATAGAACAGAATAGGTAGCAAATATATAATTATAAAGCTTATTTCTAAACAATTTTATTTATAAAGCATTACAATTTTAAGAATTTCCTTCAAGAAATAAATGTTTAAAACTAGCAAAATGATCTTCCATTAGAACAAGACATATATTCTTAAAAACTTTTCTCAAAATAGGCTTAATAATCTAATATTTGCTTTGTAGTAATTGCCTATTAGGAAATTGTAGATTCATTTGACTAGATTCAAGATATTTTTACTTGCTAAGGGATCTTTTTTTTTTGCAGCAAAAATAAAAAAAAATTGATAATTGTTTTTTTTTGTTGTTGTTGTTGTTGGGGTAATCGGTAGGCTCAGCCTCCGAAGTGGTAGTGTGCATGCTTCGCATGTATGCGGTCCCAGGTTCAATCCCTGGCATCTCCATGAAACAGCACAAATTTTAAACATTACAAAGTATTGGCAAAAGGGGAAACTACATAGAATTACCAAATTCCGAAACAACTGTAAAGCTTAACAGCCCCGTTTTCAGCATTTACATTTTTTCTTCCAAGGTACACCTCTTGAGAAAATCTCTGATACTGTGTAAAGTGAACTATATTCACTGCCCAGAGCCTGTGATCATATCATACAGTATGCCTAGGCTCTAATTATTTAAAGCCATTTACACCCACACACACATGCATTCACAATAAGGGTTACAAGTCGGGTTGAAATGATACACGGATCCCAAGACCTGATTTCTATGTGTTGCTCCAACCAGACATTGGATTTACTGTAGTAACAGCCTCCACCAAAATTCACACACCTGAACATCAGCTAGCTATATTGCTTCCCACACAGCTGTTAGTTGAATAGACAAGTTGGGGCAATTGGTAGGCTGAGCCTTTGGATCGTACCAAATGTACAGCCCTTACTTGCAATGTTATTTCACATTTTGTGGGGATGTAGCTCAGTGGTAGAGCGCATGCTTCGCATGTATGAGGTCCCGGGTTCAATCCCCGGCATCTCCATGAAGCAGCACATTTTAAACATTACAAAGTAACCGCAAAAGGGGAAATTACATAGAATTACCAAATTCAGAAACAACTATAAAGCTTAACAACCCCGTTTACCTCCAAGGTAGATCTCTTGAGAAAATCTCTGAAAGTCTCTGATCTGCCATCGGGCATTTTTCTCGTGCGCATTTGGATGTAAAAAAGCGTCTGGAGGTTAGTTCTTTTGTTTAAACCCTTTTCCAGAGAAGTCAAGAGTCTGTCTGGAGATGTCGGAGATTGCTGAACGTGCAATCCCGGCGATCAGTAAAGAAGCCAGATTGTAAACTCGCTTTCATATCGGAGAATATCAGCGGATAAACAAGAACAAGTACCTGCATTAAGCAGATGCTTCTTTCAAAGCGCCACTTTTGACCTTCAGTGACGATTAGCTGACAAAGTATGTGGGTGTTTACTCGGACATGATCTGAAACGTCCCGTGTGTTCCATCCTGTGGGGATGTAGCTCAGTGGTAGAGCGCATGCTTCGCATGTATGCGGTCCCGGGTTCAATCCCCGGCATCTCCATGAAGCTAAACATTACAAAGTAAAAAAGTATTGGGGAGTCTTAGATTTCTGTGATAATAGAAATATATGGTTTTCGACATCTTTAAGAAGAAGATGCATGCTGCATTTTTTTAACTTCAAACTTGACCCATCACATAGAGAACTATAGGGAGTGTGCTGTGCAGTGAAGTGCTAATAAAGAAGCTATCTGGAGATGCCGGGGATTGAACCCGGGGCCTCATACATGCAAAGCATGCGCTCTACCACTGAGCTACATCCCCACAGAAATCAAGCTCCGCTAGTTTGTAGCATAGGGAAGTTGACTACGCAATTTCTGGCGATAACATCATCACTCGCTTAATGCACCCAATCACCCGTGGATGGAAATAGCAAAGGAGGGATTTCTTTTATTTAAGGTGGTCGGCCGTTTAGCATTTTCCAGTGAGCATTTGGATGTGAAAAAGCGTCTGGAGGTTAGTTCTTTTGTTCGAAGCCTATTCCAGAGAAGTCAAGAGTCTGTCTGGAGATGTCGGAGATTGCTGAACATGAAATCCCCGCGATCGGTAAAGAAGCCAGATTGTAAACTCGCTTTCATATCGGAGAATATCAGCGGTGGAGCGCACTGATCTGTCACGTGATTAATGGAAAGCAGGCACGCCTCTCACTAACTTTCTGAAATTAACTCATGATGAGTTAATGATTACCAGTTCCGCTTTAGTCCGCAACTTTGGGGTACCTTTTCTTTGATTGCGACGCCATCATATCGCCACTATTGGTCCCATGCCATTTTTGGGGCCCTTTGATTGTTGAGCTCCATCTAGAGGTGAATCTTTAAATCACTTGCGCTTTAAACAAGAACGAGTACCTGCATTAAGTAGATGTTTCTTTCAGAAGCGCTACTTTGGACCTTCAGTGACGATTAGCTCCTCTGACAAAGTAGGAGACAGTTTTGAAGACAATTGAGAATCATACTGAGTAAGTGCACATATATATGTGTGTGTATATGTATGTGTGTATATGATGATGATGATGTACATTAGTTTCTTTTATTGTGTTACCAGCATGCGCATGTTTTCTTTTTTTTTTTTTCTTTTTTCAAAATAGTTGTAACAGTGAAAATGATCAGCCACCTGTCCCCCAAAAAAGTAGAGGCAAACAAGCAGGCAAGATGCAGACAAAATCATGGAAAACACAGACTGATGACGACACGGTTCCACAGATTCTGCGATTCCTGCCCGCACGGGAACCTGGACCTCACCTGCCGTCTGCTAACTCCTATTCTCCCATGAGTCTCTTCAAACAGTTTTTTTCAGAGAACGTTGTGTCAACTCTTTGCCACAACACCAATGCTCAGGCTGCCAAGGCAACTACGAAGGGATGCAAATATAAATGGACAGACGTCAGCATCACTGAGATGTACCGCTACATTGGACTCCTATTTTACATGGCCATGGTGAAGTTGTCCTCTATCACAGACTACTGGAGACAGAGACACAATTTCTTGGAATGTGCACATGAGTCACCCAGATGCAGACAAGGAGAATGACAGGAAGAGGGGCACATCCGAACATGATCGTCTGTTCAGGGTTAGACCTCTTATGGACACTATCCGTCATGCTTGCAAAGCTATCTATCACCCCAGAAGAAATTTAGCTGTGGATGAGAGAATGGTGGCCTGCAAAGCACACACAGGAATGACGCAGTACATGAAAGCCAAGCCAACTAGTTGTTTGTTCTTGCTGATTCTTCAAATGGATACACTATGGACTTTTCTGTGTACACCGGAAAGAACAACTTTACCACAGGCCATGGACTATCATATGATGCCGTGACGTCTCTCTGGGACTGTAAAGTTTTAGGTTCAGGGTACCATGTGTACATGGACAATTTCTACACAAGCCCAAAGCTCCTAAAAGACTTGCTTACCATGAAGTTTGGTGCACGTGGGACTTACAGAGACAACAGGAAGGACTGCCCTCGGAATTCACTGTCTAAAAAGTCTGCCAGGGGATCCGTCAGGTGGATTCGAGATGGACCTCTTGTATTTGTGAAGTGGATGGACACCCGAGAAGTATCTGTTTGTTCTACCATCCATTCTGCTTATACAGGAGATACTGTGCAGAGGAGGGTGAAATTACAAGGTACATGGACTACAAAGACATTTCCATGTCCTGCACCTGTGACTGTAGACACCATAAATCCATTTTATCTTGCACTGTTCCTGTTTGCACCATTTTGCTTTGAATGTCTGTTTCAGTTGTTTAGTTTTTTTTATTTAATTTTTTTATCTTGGAGCACTTTTCTCACCGAATGTATTTTTTCAGTTTATTTTGTTCTGTTCTCGTTACAGTTTTACCCTGAATGTATGTTTTTGTAGGGTTTTTGTATCATTCACTGCTTTTGTTTGCATTATTTTACCCTGAATGTAAAATTGAACGAATGTGAACATTACAAAGTATTGGCAAAAGGGGAAATTACGTAGAATTACCAAATTCCGAAACAACTGTGAAGCTTAACAGCCCCGTTTTCAGCATTTACATTTTTTTCTTCCAAGGTACACCTCTTGAGAAAATCTCAGATACTCTGTAAAGTGAACTATATTCACTGCCCAGAGCCTGTGATCATATCATACAGTATGCCTAGGCTCTAATTATTTAAAGCCATTTACACCCACACACACACATGCATTCACAATAAGGGTTACAAGTCGGGTTGAAATGATACACGGATCCCAAGAACAGATTTCTCCGTGTTGCTCCAACCAGACATTGGATTTACTGTAGTAACAGCCTCCACCAAAATTCACACACCTGAACATCAGCTAGCTATATTGCTTGCCACACAGCTGTTAGTTGAATAGACAAGTTGGGGCAATTGCTAGGCTGAGCCTTGTGAAAAAGACAAATATTGCTCGTACCAAATGTACAGCCCTTACTTGCGATGTTATTTCACATCCTGTGGGGATGTAGCTCAGTGGTAGAGCGCATGCTTCGCATGTATGAGGTCCCGGGTTCAATCCCCGGCATCTCCATGAAGCAGCACATTAAAAAGTAATGGGGAGTCTTAGATTTCTGTGATAATAGAAATGTATGGTTTTCGGCATCTTTAAGAAGAGGATGCATGCTGCATTTTTTAACTTCAAACTTGACCCATCACATAGAGAACTATAGGGAGTGTGCTGTGCAGTGAAGTGCTAATAAAGAAGCCATTTGGAGATGCCGGGGATTGAACCCAGGGCCTCATACATGCAAAGCATGCGCTCTACCACTGAGCTACATCCCCACAGAAATCAGCTGCCGCTAGTTTGTGGCATAGAGGAGTTGACTATATATAAATAGCTCAATACTTTTGACCTTCAGTGACGATTAGCACCTCTGACAAAGTCTAGGGTGTTTTCCCGGACGTGATCAGAAACGTCCCGTGCGTTCCACCCTATGGGGATATAGCTCAGTGGTAGAGCGCATGCTTTGCAAGTATGAGGTCCTGGTTTCAATCCCTGGCATCTCCATGAAGCAGCACATTTTAAACATTACAAAGTAACTCATGGTTACCAGTTCATCTTTAGTCCGCGACTTTGGGATAGCTTTTCTTTGAAGTCGCTGGAAAAGATGACAGGAATTGTCATCTTCACACACCTGAGCTTGAAGGATATTGGGAAGTCTTAGATTTCTGTGATAATAGGCGAGAGCACAGACAACGCCAGTGTATGGATGTAGACATCTTCAAAGGTACCTGTAGAGAGACCTATACGGAGTCTGACGTGCCCTGAAACACTTATAAAGAACCATTTGGAGATACCAGGGATTGAACCCAGGCCTCATATGTACATGCAAAGCATGCGCTCTACCCCTGAGCTACATCAAATTGCAATTGGTAGGCTGAGCCTTATGACAAAGACGAGTATTGATCATACCAAATGTACAGCCCTTACTTGCAATGTTATTTCACATCCTGTGGGGATGTAGCTCAGTGGTAGAGCGCATGCTTCGCATGTATGAGGTCCTGGGTTCAATCCCCGGCATCTCCATGAAGCAGCACATTTTAAACATTACAAAGTAATGGGGAGTCTTAGATTTCTGTGATAATAGAAATGTATGGTTTTCGGCATCTTTAAGAAGAGGATGCATGCTGCATTTTTTAACTTCAAACTTGACCCATCACATAGAGAAATATAGGGAGTTTGCTGTGCAGTGCTAATAAAGAAGCCATTTGGAGATGCTGGGGATTGAACCCAGGGCCTCATACATGCAAAGCATGCGCTCTACCACTGAGCTACATCCCCACAGAAATCAACCTCCGCTAGTTTGTAGCATAGGGAAGGTGACTATATATAAATAGCTCAATCCTTTTGACCTTCAGTGACGATTAGCACCTCTGACAAAGTCTAGGGTGTTTTCCCGGACGTGATCAGAAACGTCCCATGCATTCCACCCTATGGGGATATAGCTCAGTGGTAGAGCGCATGCTTTGTAAGTATGAGGTCCTGGGTTCAATCCCTGGCATCTCCATGAAGCAGGACATTTTAAACATTACAAAGTAACTCATGGTTACCAGTTCAGCTTTAGTCCGCGACTTTGGGATAGCTTTTCTTTGAAGTGGCTGGAAAAGATGACGGGAATTGTCATCTTCACACACCTGAGCTTGAAGGATATTGGGAAGTCTTAGATTTCTGTGATTATAGGCGAGAGCACAGACAACGCCAGTGTATGGATGTAGACATCTTCAAAGGTCACTATAGAGAGACCTATACGGACCTAGTGCTAATAAAGAAGCCATTTGGAGATACCAGGGATTGAACCCAGGGCCTCATGCATGCAAAGCATGCGCTCTACCACTGAGCTACATCCCCACAGCGATCAAGCTGCGTTAGTTTGTAGCATAGGGAAGTTGATTACGCTATTCCTGGCGATGACATCATCATTTGCTTAACCCACATGATCGCCCATGGATGGAAATAGCCAAGGAGGGATTTCTTTTATTTAAGTAACTATCAGAAGTCAAAAGAATCTGTTAAGTTTTCCACAGTGGGAAAGTAGTCCGTTCATTTTGAACCTTTCTGTGGAAAAAAAAATATATAAAAAGCAAGAGAATAAAAAATTATAAATAAATAAAAAGCTTTCAGGTAGAAACAGGCACCCTGCCGTTTTACTACCACAGAATTCCTTGAGGTGTTTCATCTCTTAATTCTATTAGAAATATTACGCGACAATGGATCTATTATATGATTTCAAAAAAGGACACGATTGCACACATTCGCAAACAAACCAGAAGAATCTCGGAGCATTCACGCTGATGAATAGCACATCCGATACAGGTTGTATAAGAGCAACCAACCGTGTATGACGAGACCGATGCATCAGCATGCTACAGCGTGTCCTTCTATTGAGGAACAGTTGCTTGTTCCGTGAACGACAGGGCACAACGACAAACACGAACAAGTTGCGGCTTGTTTTGAAATGTGGAAGGTGTGTGCGTGTAGTGACCAGATGAGTGGAACCAACATGGCGATAAACAACAACAGAGATAAGGTCGAATGAGTCATACAGTGAGTTGCGTGAGAGTATAAATGCTGCACTTGTCTAAGACTAAAGTGTTTTTATATATATATATATATATATATATTTCATCACTGATAAATAAATAAAACTATTTTAATAAATGTACTGCATGATAAATTTTGCAAACATTTACATTTATATGATTCTTTTTCCTCATGACATTTGTTTGGACTTTTGTACCTTTTGCTGAAAAAAATCAATGCAGGAAAGGAGGTTTGGTCAGAGGAACTTGCTTTCTAACCAATTATTTCTAGTTTGACTATATTGAGACTATTTCATATTTGTTTTATTATATTCTAGAAAAATAAAACAAAATGCAAGGCTGAAGAGTAAACCATTGTAATAATGTAAATGAAGACAATATACAGATAAATATCATAATGTCATTTTTTAAATGAATAGAATTCATTATTTTATTTACGTTGGAAATCCAGGGCCACTGTTTGGCCCCTGGGCAAGACCCTTTAAACTAAAGCCTTTATATAATACCCAGCCACTAAGATGCAGGGGATCCCCAGTGCCAGTCCCAACCGTGGAGAAATGGGCTGGTTGTGGCACAAAGGGCATCCAGCATAAAACATGTCGCAATAATTTGTGGATCAAATGATCCAATGAGGCAAGTGCAAGGAAAGGAAAAATTTCATGGGAAAACATTTTGAAAAAATAGTAATGCCGCTGCGGTATGAGATGAAATCACTTCAGGAAATGATCATTTAGGGTAAATGGATAGACGGATCGTCTATTCGACTGTACGTGAATTCTAATGGATGCACACTCACCTCGAGGATGTGCATGATTGTGCCATTAGCTGGTCTGACAAAGATGGGTCTGTTGTCATTTACATCGACGACAGTGATTTGGAGAAGTGCTGTGCCCCAGAGAGGCGGCCGACCGTGATCCGTCGCCACCACGGTCAGATTAAACCTCTCAAAACTGTTCAGCAAACGCAGGGAGCGGATCAGACCAGTGTCGGGATCTAGAGAGAACGCATCTGAGAGAGAGAGAGAGAGAGAGAGAGACTGGTCATTTTCACTGTTGGGTTAAGTGTGTGTGTGTGTGTGCGTGTGTGTCAGCTGACCTGCCCCAGGCCCCTGTAGGCTATAAGTCAGCAAGGCATTCTCTCCCTCATCCAGGTCTGTCGCTGACAGAGTGATCACAGACGTCCCACTCGGCTCATTCTCAAACACCGTGGTGCTAAACACGCGCTCGGAGAAGCGCGGTCGGAAATCATTCACGTCGAGAACCGTCACTAGGACCTGCCACAGAAATATACAGAGAGAAAGAGAGATGAGTCTTAGAAAAGGAGCCAATCAATTAGTTTAACATTCTAAAATGGTGTCATTTGGTCCATTAAGCAAGACCTCAGCTTACCAACCGTTAATAAAATACACTCAGTGTCACAAGCTGAAACAGTTCCAACAACTCCTTGGACTTTTACCTGCACTGAATTTTCCCGCCGGTTGTTGGGGCTACCTCCTGGATTGTCCCTGGCTATAGCTGTGAGTGTGTAGTGATCTTTAGTCTCGCGGTCCAGTGGAGACAGGATGTAGATGTCCCCCTGTCAGAAAGAGCAGGATGAGGTAAGGAACATCATATCTTACGTCACATCACATCACATCAGGGAGGGTGTTCTAGCCAAGATCTGAATGCTGAAGTTAAACCTTTTGTGCTTATTATCAGTGAAAATCGCAAAATCAGATAAAGCAGGTATGAGGATTTAACAGCATCTATTTGACTGGAGGATTGCTAGTGATAATTTAATACCAGTGCAACTTGTTTTGGTTACACGTGTGCGCAAATTTAGCGTATAACCTGCTCAAACTCTTCCCCTCGCTCGCTCTGTCTCTCACACACACTTACTGTAGTTGGGGTGATCCCAAACTTGCCCTCTCCATCAACCAGCCCGTACTCGATTACTGCAAACAGTTCAGAGTCTGCATCTGTAGCACTCACTCGGACAATGATTGTGCCCAGAGCCACATCCTCAAATACTGGCCTCTGTACACACACACACACACACACACACACACACATCAGCAAGTGAGATTTCATAAAATTACGTGCAGAAAATCTATAATGTGCAGAAAAATATCATTTTGTATTAATATCCTACCTTTGCACCAGTGTAAATATTAAACTGCTTATAAAAAAGGGTAATTAGCACAATGAGTTAATTCTTGGGGACTAACACAAACTGTACCCAGCGTTAACTGCAGCAGTCATCTATACACCCTGCATTACCCATCTGCTTATGTACAAATCATTTCTATCAGCTCACACAGAGTCTGTTTCTCACTACTGGACCTCTTGAGTATTTCTCTTTTTCGAAGTCATGTGCAGGCTTTCATTATTTAGGTAAACTGAGCTCTATTAGTCGAGCTAATAGACAGGTGTGACAGGAAGAACTCTAGTCAAGCTCAAATCCTGCTCAATGTTTTTTTTTTTTTTTTTTTTTTTTCACAACTCGCAGACAAAATCCAGACTATGTGGTGACTGCTTTTTTTTTTTTGGTTTTTGATTTTGTCTAGTTTCAGGCACGAAAACGTTAAGGTCGAAAAAAGTTGTTTGTTACCTCACGTTAGGATCTTAGTCCAGGAGGCCTTTCAAGATTCAGTGCTTTCTCTATTCGTCTATCATGCGAACGGCTTCATCGAAGCTTTTATGTGAGTAATAGAATCATGCAAAAAAAGATGCATTGCTGCAAATGCGTGTGATATCGTGCTGGATTTTATACCACATTTATCAATATTTGGTGTTGATTCTGACTTCTGAAAGCTATTGATTATTTTGTTGTAAATATTATAATCAGCTAATGGAATATAAATTCAAGAAATGAAAAGAAAAGTAAGAAATTTAAAACTTTAAATATCCTTGCTTCGTAAGACGTGTACACCATTCGCTATACGGTTTCAACCTGTTTAGACTCTATACACACAATAACATTGATTATCACAAGTAAACTGGTGACTGGATCATGGGCACCCAAGGCTCATCTATGAATAGGAATAGAAATGCACCAGGACATCCAGTGCATAGGGCCCAACAGGCTAAGAGACTGAGCCTGACAACTCGGCCCCAGATCCCAATCTGATCGAGCACCCATTGGATGCGCTGGACAAACAAGTACGATCCATGGAGGCCCCACCCCGAAACCCACAGCACCCAGAGAATCCACCTCTAACAGCCTGGTGTCAGACGCCACAGCACAACCCTAGAAACCTTGTGGGACTACAAGGGGAACCTACACAATACTGGGCCGAATATTTTGCATTTAAATGTTATGGCTGATTGGTGTATTAAATTAAGAAAGAAGCAATATAGAGCCTATCCCAGAAGACTTAAGGCACAAGGCCCTATCCATTGCAGGGCACACACATACACACACTCACTCACACAATACGGGCAATTTGGCAATGACAATAAACCTAATCTGCATGTCTTTGGACTGTGGGAGGAAACCGGAGTACCGGAGGAAACCCACCTAGCATGGGAAGAACATGCAAACTCCTTGCACACAGAGGTGGGAATTGAACCTGGCTAGGGATCCAACCCGGAGCCTGGAGGTTCATGGCACAAATATTTAAGACGACAGTCCTAACCACTGATGCACCGTGCCGCTAAATGCTTATCACTTCAAGTCAAGGGCTATAAAATAACACTACTCACTATAAAACTGCACCGAAGAAGTGCGTGTGAATTGTCTCTTCTGAGTTACCTGATATGATGGCTGTGTGAACACAGGGTTGTTGTCATTTACATCAACGATACGTAGATAAACAGGAAGCTCAGACGAGCGAGGTGGGCTGCCCTGATCCTGAGTGCGCACCGTGAAGTTTAGCCAGCGCACCTGCTCGTAATCCACCGTGCGATTGGCTATAATCTTACCTAAAGGGTAAAATACAACATACATCAGATTACAGAAATCCAAAACATTTGGATAAACCAGAAGATATTAATTCAGTACATTGTATGTTCACACTTGAAATTTTTTTACCGGTAGATGGGTCCTCCAGTCTGACATAGCCTCCTCTGGGCAAATTTAAAAGCTCATAAAAGATCTGTCCATTTGGGCCTTTGTCGGGATCGACAGCCGACACAGAGAGTAGAGTGGTGCCGGGCTGAGCGCCTTCCAGGATGCTCTCTGAGAAGTTGGTGACACCGAATGGACGGAAGCGGGGAGCGTTGTCATTCACATCCAGCACGCTGATGGTGAGCCTGGCTGTCGAGAGTGGTGAAGGGAACCAGGGAGGAAAGGTGGGAGGAGTTTGAAAAAGATTAATATATGGAGTGGATTACCTTCATATATGTTTAGATGATTAATATTTATTGTAAAGCAAAATATTAAATAAGTGAATAAAAAAAAAAAAAAAATAGAATGCTTATTTAAAATGTATATTTTGCAAAGTGAAAGAAACTTTTCGGGTATTTATTACTGTAGGAAAACACAACAACTGAGAATAATTTCAAGTATAAGCAAACTGAATGGCCCTGGAAGGTGAGAGAGACCGGGAGAGTAGGAGAACGTCCATACTTACCATTGGGCACACTGACTGACATGTCAATAATGTCACTTGCATTGTCATGCACTGACACTATGATCTCAAAAGTAGCTACCAGCTCTCTGTTTAAAGGATTTCGTACAAATACAGCACCTGTGGATTCACACAGAAACATACAGCACTCTGTTACAGTGGTGAAATCAGAGTAGAGTATAGCTCGATTGCAGTCTATTTGCGGCCTTTGTCACTTTTCCTGCCCAAGTCTCTGTATACCAGCTCCAGTGTCAGTCCCAGATCCAGGTACAGTACATAATGCCCTGTTCTTACTCCTGTCCTTGCTTAATCCAAGACCCTGACCCCATCTATAACTGCCAATGTCAAAAAACAGTGCTTTTGTTACAGCTCCAACCCAGACTATAGCTATTTCCCAGTCTATCTCTTGTACCGACCTCACCCTATAAGCATCCTACACCTGTCTTCATGAGCTGTCAACTATATTGTTGTGACCATCAATGTACGGATCTGTGGTAAATTGTTCATCATGCTTCATAAATCATTTGTATACCTAGTCGCACTTTGGCCATGTATGACCTTGTTTGCCTGTTTTGTAACCTATAACTGATGTTTTATCAATGATATGAGGGTCACTGACTATCTATGATGAGTGGCATAACCTACTGTAAATAAAAGTTTACATCCAACCAGCCAACATTTGCTTTGGACTTATTTGTGCTCACCTGTGTGAAAGTCAATCCCAAATGAGTCCTGCAGGCCGCTCACTTGTTTATTCCCATCATCCCTTGCTTCTACAGAGATGATATAATACTCCAGACGAGGTCGGAGGTCAGGGTCCTCAGCAGCCAACGTGGCCACCACTACGCCAGGGGGTGTTGATTCATTAACACTGATAGTTTGCACAGGCTGCAGGAATCGAGGCCGAGAGTCATTTACGTCATCCAGCACAACCGTCAAGGTGGCTGTGCCTGAGAGCGGTGGTGTGCCTCGATCCATCGCCATGACAACCAGCCTGTATGAGCCACGCTCCTCGCGGTCAAGGGTGGCATTGCCCACAAGGACGGCACCGGAGACAGAGTCGACCACAAAGCGATCCTGGGCGCCGCTCTCTAAACGATACTGCAACCAACCGTTGGAGCCTGCGTCGGCATCTGTGGCTGAGAGCTGTGTCACTACCACACCTGAGGAAAATACGCAAAAGTATTAATGAGGAATGATTGGAAATGTAAAAAAACAGAAAACTCCAAATAGCAACTTGAGTTCAATCCTACTGTTTCTACATTGTTGGAACACTTGTAAGATGCATGAAAGCCACAATGCCGTAAACTCCCACCACTTAACCCTTCTAGGGTGAAACCGCCAAGTCTCAGTAATCTTTTCACTTCTTCAATACACACAGATACAGCTCCTCCTTGTCCATGTCTAGGAAAACCCTGCACTTTTCAAGTTCCTACCGGTAGGACTGTTTTCTGGCAGGCGCACGGTGAAGCTGGAAGGGCTGAACACCGGAGGATTGTCATTCCTGTCCAGGATGGTGATGGTGAGAGGAACACTGCTGTTTAGACCACCAATGTCTTCACTGACCAGGAACAACTCCACTCGCGGATCAGAAAAAGCTTCTCTGTCCAACACGGCCCCCGCACGTACTGACAGCACAGCTAGAGTAAAGAAACAGCACAAGGTTCCCGGGACCAAAATGTCATTTCAGTTTTTTTTTGTTTTCATTTTCATTTCAGTATTGTTCTATACTTCTTATTTGTATTTTTTGAATCTGCGTTCATTAGACATTTCAACGTATTAATACAATGTTTCCAAACTGTAATTCACCTGTGATGGGGTCGATGGTGAAAAGATCAATCCTTGGACCAAGCAGGCCGTATTTTACCACAGCATTGGGCCCAATATCTTTGTCTATGGCTAGAACAGGTCCATTTAGGATAACCACAGTGGTACCTGGATGACAAATAAAAGACAGAGAGAAGGAACAGAGGAGCATGGGACCCTGGAACTCTAATGGGACTGCACATTATATTACTGTATGTGTCAAAAGTAAAAAATTATAATTCACCAACTGGCCATTACTGAAGCAACTAAGACTGATGAAAGCCTTAAAGAGGCCTGTTTGCCTTAAAGGGGGAAATGCAGTGGGTTTGCAATTGAACCTTGGATTACGAGCATAATTCGTTCCGGAAGTGGGCTCGTGTTCCAAAACACTCGTAAACCAAATCATCATTTCCCATAGGAAATAATGAAAACTCAAATTATTCATTTCACAGCCCCAAAAGCTGAAAAGGTGAGAGAGTGACGCTCTGTGTCAAAATAAGAGTCGCATGTGTGATACATGATACTCGGCGCTCGTAAACTAATACTTGCTCGGTTTCCGATTAAAAATGTATAAAAAATCTTTGCTCGGTTTGCGGAACACTCGTAAACCATGTTACTCGCAATCCGAGGTTCCACTGTAATTCAATTCATATCTTTAACCATGTGTACCACCAACTGCATGGTTTAAAACCAGAGATGTAAGGCTTCTGGGTGAAGTCATACCAGAGAAATGGTCAGGAAATTCCACTCCCTAATGTCCTTATGCTTTGCACATTTTTGGTGTTTTCCTTAAACTTACACATCTGTCAGCTCAGAGAATACAGGGAAAAGAAAGGTGCACTAACTGTGAAGTCCCGGAAGACTCCTGAGAAGACTCCTGAAAGGACTAGGACCAAGACTGAGCAAATCAGAAGACCAATTTCATTCACTTGTACAGTACATATTCAGAATTAAAACATTAAACAGGTTTAGAGATACAGTACTTGACATTCAAGCCAGAGGTGAAAAAAACAAGCAAAAACTAGGTAAGAAACTGCTCGAGACATAAAAAAGATAAACTGTTAGACTGAAACAGAACGCAAACAGGAAGTCAGTTGCATACCTGTGGGGCTTTAGCAGGATGAGTCTGTCTCTCTTAGGCAATGCAATACCAAAGTTTATTTTGTACACTCAGAGAAGTCACATTTATTACATATAGATGGACTACAGTCAGGGAGATAAAATCTGAACCGGGAAAGTCATTCCTTTAACTCCAATCATATTTTCTAACCCATCTAGAAAAATATTTTGATTGATGGTTTTAAAAGCTGGACTGAGATCAAGTATTATATGCAAGCAGATGCAGCCCTGGTCTGAGGCCATGAGTCCATCATTGTTTTACTTTAACCAGTAAAAGTGTTAACAGTAAGCTATTTCATTACAGTGATGAGGCCTTAACCCTGACTAAAAGATTTAGCGTAAAGTATGGTATGATTCATGTGCGCTGTTTTATATCAATTCCAACCTCATATAGGAATTTGGAGATAAATGATGATATTTAATGTTGTATTTTGAAAAACCATAATGTCAAGGCAGGTCTTTAAATAAAAGGTTTGCTATTTTAGAACAAATGAGGAGTTGAGCATTTTGTGCATGCTGTTTGTTTGTTTGCTTTTTCCAGTTCTGCTTCTATATACAGTAAATACGCATTATTCCAAACAAGGATACAAAGCTCAGGTAGCACAACATATATATCCAAAAGACGCCGCAGCTTTGTAACAATTCTGGTTGATTCCCACGATGACCAAGCCAAAGTTGTGCATGCAAAACTCCACTGAGGTGACCATGAGGGAGAAGCTTTTAAGGAACGGGACTCAAACAGAATCCATCTACTTGCTGGGCATGAAAAAGAGTTACCTGTAGAGTTATCAGTAGACTGTAAAGGCTGCCTACCTGTGGGCGAATTCTCGCTGATCTCCCCTCTGTAGCTTGTTAAGGTGAAGATTGGCCGGTTGTCGTTAACATCTAAAATGGTGACCACCAGAATTTCCGAGTCCTAGAGTTAGGGCAAAAAGAGAAATTTAACAGACCATTTATTGTCAACGGATAATTATTATTTGTTTATTTACAACTTTCATTTTCTCCACCAACACACATTCTCTGCAACGGCCGGAACAAACCTACCGCAACTATTGGAGCTGGCGAATAAGAGTTAGTGTAATTAATAAGTCACAAAAGTATCTTTAAATTAACCATGAAGGCGATGGACGATTTCTATATAAAGTTTCTCTTTATATTTTTACTTAATTTTTTATTTTTTTTTAATATCAGCTCTGTTAATTTCTGGGTGCAATCTAAAATTACGTTAAATATAAAGCTAGTGCACTAAGATTTACAATCACTTGTTCCACATACCATGTAGTGCCCTTGATTAGGCGTTACAGAGGGATTTGTGATTCAGCCTTGGGTTTGGATTTGTAACTCACTTTAGGTGCAAATAAAACAACACAGGCGTTTTGAAACAAGTTAGAAGCAATTATTAAGTAGATAAAGTGTTGTTGAAGGTGACATTACGTTATCAGATGTGTTGTCCTGCTGAAAGTGTTTCCATGACTGGTTTTGAATGTGGGTTTTGGCTGCCGCCGACCTACTTTCACTGACAGGTGTAATTAACAGTTTATAGAACACCCGTGACGCAGTTAAACATGAAGGGGCTGTTACTGTCCATTATCACCACTCCTGGGAAAGCCTCTCGTCCAATCAGATTGCTCAGTTAGAGCTTAGTCATAAAGAGGCCATTTACAGTATGCACAGTAGTTAATGCTTATAAATTAGCTAATTTTATCTGGCCTAAATATTTAACATAAAAATAATACTAATAACATTACTAAAATAAAAATCTACACAGTACTTACCCTTCGAGCTATACGTGGGTTCTCTGGGTTGTCCTTCACTGTAATAGTCAATGTATATTCTGCAATTCTTTCTCTATCCAAGGGTCGGTTCACCTGAACCACACCAGACTAAACGAAAGAAAGAAAGTAAAAGAAAGATAAATGAACTCTACTCATTGAATCCAATTTAACAGATGAAAACCAGATGAACATTCTTATGTTTTAACCTTAAACCCAACCTCGTTCCCTTCCCTCACTCACAGTTTCGTTGATGTAGAAAGCACCGTCTGGATTGCCCGCTGTGATGTTGTATGTTAAGAGTGCGTTTCGTCCGCTGTCGGCGTCCTGCGCCCGCACCCGTGTGATGGAAGTCTGGACAGGTGCTCCCTCACTCACACTGGTGTTCAGAGGTAGGTTCATCAAAACGGGGTCGTTATCATTAATATCCAATACCACAATACCCACCAGTACCTACACACACACAAATAAACACACAAAAACACAAAAACACACTCATCGTTATAATCTAAACCGTGCAAATTATTAATGAATATAATTTTTCCCAAATCTGTTTTCGTAAACATTAGCTGCAGAAATAAAAAAGCAGAAATAAACTACAATGAATTTTTTGAAAATAAAAAATGTAGGTGGTTGCATTAATTTAACTAAAAAACATTGAGGTCTGTATTTATGTAAAAATAAATAAATTATATTTATTATTATATATATTATATATTTATATATAATATTATATATATATATATATAATTTATATATTTATTATTATTATATTTATAAATTATTATATTTATATTTATAAATTATAATTATATATATATATATAATTATATATATATATAATTATATATATATAATTATATATATATAATTATATATATATATATATATATAATTTATTTATTTATTTATTTTTACATAAATACAGACCTCAATGTTTTATATATATAAACATTGTATATCCATATTGCTCAGAAGTGAGATGAAGAATATAAAATTATTGTCTACAATAAATGTTGTGGTTTAAAGCATCAAATGATAGCTCAGTCTATATATTATATAATTATCCACTGATAGCGAGGATACAAAGCTAAATATTAAACTGAATAATGTGTGTGCATGTGTGTGTGTACCGTGCTGTTACGTGGAGGTGTTCCCAGGTCTTTAGCAGTAACTGTGATGTTATAAAAAGCTGTAGTCTCTCTGTCCAGTTCAATATCTCTCCTGACTCTCAGCTCTCCCTCCACGGGGGAAACGATAAACTCATCTAGAACACACAAGACACAAAACCACAAGGAGAATCAACCTAAAACATCGTCACACACACACACACACTCAAACCTACTCTTAATTCACATAAAATCCTTTGAGCAGCACATTCACGAGATATGCTCACACATTTACTATCCCTTTCTCGCTTTCGCAAACACTCTCACATTCATATAAAAATTCTTATTTACACAAACACTCTTGCTTAACGCTTTACTCTTTCACATTCACAAGACGTGCAGCAAATATTCACGTCAACATATCAAATTCTCATTAATATTAATATATCTTTAATTGCATCAATTACATTAATTAATATCCTTTCAGATAGAAATCGCTCATTTACGACAAAAATAAAAAAATACTCTCACATATAACATTCTCTTACACTTATATACAACTCTACTGTATATATACAATTCTTTGACTGTTCAACTCTATTTTTCTCGACTATAGTAACATAAAATGTTCTCAAATTCATTGTCGTAGAGGCCTGAAAAATGCATTCGACATTTAAAAATGTTTATCATAACTATGGTTTTCTGCCTCTAACCTACCTAAAAAAAAAAAAAAAAAAAAGTACTATGTCAAACATTTTGGCTCACTGCAAAGACCATGATAAGGATATGGAGGTAATTTAACAAATGCAGTAGTTTCATTATGTCTTTTGGTGCAATTTAAGCCAGATTTAATCTGAACAAATAAATAACAAGCTGCTTTACAATGATACAGTTTTGACTTTCGGTGCAGATTGTTACGTGCAGTTCATTTTGGGGGAAAATCAGATTCTAACATGCGAGAGCTTTTTCCTACTGATTGTTAAGATCTTTGCAAAAGTGAAACATTTCTCAGCTCAGCAAAGCCCGTAGTTTCCAGAACCTCATTTATCAGAATTTGCCATTATTTCACCACATGAAGGGGTTTCCCCGGCTGCCACATTAACACGCTCACGTTCACATGCAAATCACTCTATAATTGGAATAACAGCCAAGTAACGCATCATAGTTCACATGTCACTCTATACTCTACGCATTTTAAGGCAATTACTGTATCACTAAAAACATTTATAAGACTGAATCTTATAAGGACGTTAGCTTTTTATTTGCACAGGAGTGGAAAGAGATAGATTTCATTACAGAATGTGAAATATTAAGAATTTTCAGAATGCTTATCCCATAGCTAAATACTCTGGTGCATCTCTTATTATTATTATATCCATTACACCTACATATGAAACCAGACTAAACATAAATATGGCATTTGTTTACTTTTCCACTGTCTCATGTCATCTGTCTCCTTGACAGTATGAGTGTTAGTGTTCTCAGTTGTCAAATAGAAAGTAGTGCCATGTATTAGACAGAAGTTCCTTACAATATGAACACACACACACACACGCACACGCACACACACACACACACACACACACACACACACACACACACACACACACACACTGCTCTTACTGTTGGGATCTCCAGCGGTGATGCTGTACTCCACTTTCCCATTAAGCCCAGAGTCTTCATCAGTGGCCTTCAGTGTGCAGACTCGTGGACCCGGCTGGCCCTCTGTGATCTCAAAAGGGCCCTCGAAGGGCCTTGGGAATTGTGGGGTCACATCGTTCATATCTATCACATTCACTAGCACCTAAAACATGTGACATGAATAAAATAATTACCACATTTACAACGATTTCCATAAGTATTTAAAAAAAAAAAATGTTAAAAAAAATTCTACAAAATATTGGATACCATGACATTACTGTGAGTACGAGTTGCCAGTGTGGCAGAAGGGGTTAAATTACTATTTAATTTAAAAAACATAGTTCGCTTAGCAGTGTGAAGTCTATACAATATGATGTACATGTGAATAGATAATGCAAATTCTAACTATTAGAAACGCTGTAATGAGCTTGAGTGGTTTTTTCAAGGTTATAGCTTGTACTTAAAACTATAGAAAAGTATACATTATGAATTATTCATGTACCAATCAAAGACATAAATACCATATTACTATAAAAACCAAAACAATACCATAGAATGATGCCTAAATACTGTTTCTATTTTAGTCACCTACAGTTCACTGATTCAAATCTCAAACTCAAAACTCAATTTTCAGTAAATATCAATATATTCATATTTCATTATCACAGAAATCGCAGATAAATTATCACTCACAGTAGCACTGGATGTCAGTCTGAGCTGTGGTATTGGACATTGATCAGTAGCAGTGATGATCAGTGTATAGCGTCCATTACTGATCTCATAATCCACCTCTCTCATCACTGTGATCCGACCCTGTGTGCGTAAACACACACATACACTTAACATTTCATTTCCTTGATTGGCAGGCAACACAATACAAACTGTGCTCAAGAGCTATCTGGTTTTGGCTACCGTGGTGGGACTGATGCCGAATGTTTGAGCCACGTTGCCGAACGCGATTGCGTAGCGTAGTGTGCCGTTCAGTTCCTCGTCAGGGTCGGAAGCTGTAACCGTAGCGATGGTGGCCCCTACCGTGTCAGGACCCTCAGTGAGGATCGTCACGTATTCTTTTGCAGCAAAAGCTGGAGCGTTGTCATTTTCATCGATTATACGAACCCACACCGTGGTGGAGGTCTGCAGGGAAACATAACAGAAACGCTGGAGTAGAAGATGCTGTTTGGTAAATAAATGCAATACTTTTGACCAATCAGAATGAAGAACAGCGCAGTGTAATCTGTGTAACATGTAGAGCTACCAGTATTTTTACTGCTGTTCTACAGCTACAAATATTTTCAGAATTGACATAGAGAGTAAGCAATGCGGTTCTAAATCTGCAATTAACTATTATTCTTTGTGCGGTGACAATATGCTGATTTGTTCTAATATTTATACAAAACAATAACTAGTTTGAACAAAACAGGATAAGAAAAGGCAGCTCAAGACAATGGAACGCCGTTGGTCTGAGAATCAGTGCTCAAAAACAAAAAGGCTCTGTAGGTCCGAAACCAAATATTCTGCTCTCTTCATCTGCTTCTTTATTCAAAATGTCATTGTCAGACATATTATCTGTACTTATACAAACCGCAACCTTTAAAAAACAGAACACGCTACTGTTCAAACATAGGAAGTATTTCGCCACTTATATGCAATTTTTATCATCATCATCATCATCTTCAGGCTCGTGGCAAAGTTCCTGACATGGTTTTCTGAGTAGAGAGGAGCACGATAACATACTGCATGTAGTGAAACATCTGTAAAATGTGTCCTTCCTGTTTGTACAGAATGTTTTGCAGAATCAAAGAGGAAAAGGGCACCAGATTTGCATTATTATAAGAAAAGCGGAAAAAATAAATAAAAGTGAAGATAAAGTTGTGTGAGTCTGCAGAATTGTTCTCACTGAGTCACTGAGCACAGTACAGTACAGTGAGGAAAAAAGAAGAAAAAAACGTGTACAGGCAGGTGGTAAAAACAATCCAGAAAAGAAATTTAAAAAGGCACGAGAAAAAGATTAAGGCTCTGAAATATGCAGGTTTTTATATCCTAAATCGCACCTGGCATTTTTAAGCAATTCTGAAAATCTGTTTAAAAAATTATTAAAGAATGATGCATCATAATATAACTTTTAATAAAAGGGGCGTTCAGCCAAGATGGCTCACTGTAGTCGATCCGGTGACCATTCAGAGAGTAGAACATCTGCTCATTGAAAGCTTGCGGAAGAGATGCCTGTATTTGCGGGAACTCTACACACAATCATTCACCAGGAACTCGGCTGGGTGTTAACTGGGTTGGGTGCCGAATCACCCTTACAGTCCTGACCTCGCTCCAAGCCATTTCCACATGTTTAGGCCATTTAAGGAGTGCCTGGGAGGCTAGGGTTTCAGACGTGAAGCAGACATTTCTGTTATTCCGCACAATCAAATGTCCTGGTTTGATTTGTATGTTGCTTCTAGTTGCATGTAAAGTGTGCAATGTAAACAAACAGGTTCCTGTTTGAATTAATGTACGTAGTTTTTAGTCTTGTCAAAACAGGCTTCATTCGGCAGGTGTCACTGATATGCAAACGTATAGTCATCTATAGCGCCCACTTTAGTATGAGTAGTGAAACCTGCTCTTTTTCATGTCGGCTCTCTCGCTTATTTAAATACTTAAACATTCTTTCATTGGGATACGCCTGTTTACTTCTTTATTGCCACATCACTCACTTTCACTTTGCTGATTATATGCATTCACATTACTGTCATTTACTTGGAACGTAGAAAGACAGGCTGCAAGGTCAGTTTTGTTAGTGTTAGTGTGAAACCAGCGACAACACTAGATGGCTTGAATCAAATTAGCACATCCTGAAATGATCTGTCTTTCTTGTTCGTTCCCGTCTGGCCTGTTTGACATGCTGATCTCTAACAACTGCTTCAACAATTCAGTGCCGGTTAAAGTGAAATCTGTTAACAAATGCACACACATAACCAAACCTCTCTGACTCCATTTTATGCTCATTTTCGATCATCAAATTACAGAAATCCCTGGTGGGAGGAAAAAGGGAAAATTTCTCATGTGTAGTAATTTGTTGAATGGGTTTGGAGGCCAATTTCAATTTCAGTTGTATGAGTTCCTTAAATGAGTATAAAACAGAAAAACCCTCAACACCTATAGCATCAAATGTAAACTCTTTCACAGGAATTGAATTATGACCATGATAATGAAGTTATCCATATACAGTAGGTATTTATTTAGAATACCCAAGGCTTCTTTTCAAACATTATTATTAGTATTATTATTGTTGTTGTTGTTTAAGATTTAAGATTATTTATTGTCATTGTACTGGTATCCCAATATATTATTATTATTATTATTAGTAGTAGTAGTAGTAGTAGTATTGTTCAAGATTCAAGATGCTTTATTGTCACTATATCAGTATCTCGAGTTATTATTATTATTTAAGATTTTTATTGTCAACATACTAGTATTACACATTATTATTATTGTTGTTGTTTAAGATTTCTTATTGTCAACATACTAGTACAGTATTATGAGATTATTATTATTATTATTATTATTAATGTTGCTGTTGTTCAAGATTCTTTACTCTTACTATACTAGTATCACAATTATTATTATTATTATTATTAGTAGTAGTAGTAGTAGTAGTAGTGTTGTTCAAGATTCAAGATGCTTTATTGTCACTATATTAGTATCTCGAGTTATTATTATTATTTAAGATTTTTATTGTCAACATACTAGTATTACACATTATTATTATTGTTGTTGTTTAAGATTTCTTATTGTCAACATACTAGTACAGTATTATGAGATTATTATTATTATTATTATTAATGTTGCTGTTGTTCAAGATTCTTTACTCTTACTATACTAGTATCACAATTATTATTATTATTAGTAGTAGTAGTAGTAGTAGTAGTAGTAGTAGTGTTGTTCAAGATTCAAGATGCTTTATTGTCACTATATTAGTATCTCGAGTTATTATTATTATTTAAGATTTTTATTGTCAACATACTAGTATTACACATTATTATTATTGTTGTTGTTTAAGATTTCTTATTGTCAACATACTAGTACAGTATTATGAGATTATTATTATTATTATTATTATTATTATTATTAATGTTGCTGTTGTTCAAGATTCTTTACTCTTACTATACTAGTATCACAATTATTATTATTATTATTAGTAGTAGTAGTAGTAGTAGTAGTAGTAGGAGGAGGAGGAGGAGGAGGAGTACCCATAAATATTTAATTATTATTTATAAATAAGTATCTGTAAGGAGAAAAACCAACCTGTTAATATAATAGAAAATGTTTTGAGTGAGTGGGAACGCTCTAAAGATAAAAAAAGAAAAAGAAAAAAAAAAAAAAAGAAACGCTAACTTGACTAGACTGTATGTAGAGGAACACTAGTTGGATGATTAAAGGTGATCCCCCCCTGGTATTTCGGTCTATGTAAATGTTCTTTCAGAGACAGTCAGACAGGGGATGGTCTGGCTTAGGGGCGGATACTTTGTCAGTGTGTGTGTGCAAAAGACGAGCGCCCGAGATTGCACTGTGTACACTCAGCTGCGCGCACACACGCACACACACACAAACACACACACACTCTGCGCTCCTCGGCACGCGCTCTGCCAAACTAGAGAAACGCGCGTAAAAACAAAAACAAAAAGTCGCCTCGTCAGGACAGCCGACTGTTCCCGCGGGAATCATAAGCGGAAGCATCGGCGTTCAACAGGTTAAAGGGGACGCACGCACAGGGAGAGGATCATGGAGCTGTTTTCGGCTGTGTGGCTTTGCCTTCACCTCGCCGTGGCTGTGAAAGGTGAGTGTGTGTGTGTGTGTGTGTGAGCGTTTGGTGAGAGAGAGAGAGAGAGAGAGACAGGGCGAGTCCGGGCCCGACTGCACCGCTCCGGGAGTGTGTGTGTGTGTGTGTGTGTGTTGGTGTGTGTGAAAGACACAATATACTGTAAACTTTTTACCAGCTCCAGGCTGTTTATTAAAGCAACTTTATTTATTTATTTATTTATTTATTTAATCGAAATAGCTGCAGATGTTTGGTTTATTCTTCAGTGTTAATGGATTTATCCGCTTGTGGTCAGTGTAGTTTATTATAATAACGCAGGGAATTACAGTCATTATTATTCTGGTCCGAAAAGTCGCCTGTAATACAAACAGTCCTTGAACTGGAAGTTTCATCACAGACACAGACACAGACACAGACAGGCTCCTGCGAACTTTGCTGCTTTTTCTTTTCCATGTTTATTCAGGATATTATGGTGATTATGATGAAACTCAAATTCAATTGAATATCTGTTGTTTCCCCCCCTTTTTTTTATGAATGTATGAAATTTTCCTTCACTTCCTTTTTCAGCCTATAGCTCAATAATAATAATAATAATAATAATAATAAGAAGAAAATAAAAATCTTCCCAGAAATAAAAAAAATAAATAAAACGCCCTCCCCCCCCCTCTCTCTCTCTCTCTCTCTCTCTCTTTTGCTACAACTTTGTTATGATGGATTTTACTGCAGTGTTATCTGTCTCTGAAGCCTTCAGGCTCCGCCCCCTTAACATCTGGCGAGTCGAATCTTCTGCGCAACTCTCTTTATTTAAATGACTCTGCATCGGCTTGTACTGTATGTGATTCACCAGTGAGAAAAAAAAGAAAGAAAAAAAAAAACACCCGGAAAAACACCCGGAAACAGGATGTTGTGTGGGTTGCAACTTAAAATGATATAGTAGTTGGCACAGGAAGAATTATAAGAAAAGAATCATATATTTATATATGTGATTCTGAAGAAACAGATAAGCATAAACATATAATCTTTGACATATATTTCAACTATTTCACATTCACAAGGCATTTTGACAAAACTGATACTGGTGAGCATTCACATGTGCATTTGATGGTAAAAATAATGACCTCAATTATATAAAATGGCTACATTAGGTAATCTAAGTTAAACGACTATAAAGCACCAGGTTATAAAAATAGGCTGAGATCAAATAAAAAAAAGTGAAAAAAGTCTATATCTATAGATGTAAATCATTAGTAGAGAAGGAAACCCTCTAAGTGAAGGGGAAAAAAAAAACATTGTGGGAAAAAATACATTAAGAGCTAATGTACATGTATAATGATTCATCTAAAGAGTTGTTCTAGAGAACTGTATACTGTATATACATAGCAGTCGGTCCTGGTTGGCGTTTCCTATCTCGATCAGCTGAGATGATGAGAATGAGACAGTTAACTCACTTGTCCTGTGGCTGCCTGAGACAATGCTGAACGTGGTGAAATTTATTCGCTTCCTAATATGTAAAGTTCTTAAAAACCTCAGACTGCGAAACTGAAATATGATCAGGTGCATCTGTGCCTGATTATGAACTCAAATAATTAGCTGTCAATGCGTCATACACTGTAGAGCCAAACATTATTTGCTAGAATTCTGCCACGTCATTATGCAACAATTTGTTTGATTTTTCACATTTGGAGAGATTATAGCTCCTGCATGACTTCAGCAGAAATGTGCTTGTAGTTAGAAGACCACACGCAGACATTGCTTCTCTCTCTCTCTCACACACGCTCACACACGGACATATGTGAAGGACAGGAGGAGCGTGTCCTTGAAGTGTGATGATGATGATGATGATGATGATGATGATGATGATAAACGTGAACAGTGCCTTCTATTTCAGTGCTCATGAGCATTAAGGGATTGATTGTGAGTTATTGCGGATATGGAGCTCAGAATCACAACCGGGCATCTCCTCTGCATCCAGCTGTGGTTTGCTTAGCCCAGTCGGTGGAAGCTGACTTTCCAGGGTTCAGTAAGGACCTCAGAATAGACTGTATCGATTTGTCCATGTCGTTAAAACAGGTTGCCTGTCATTATAGATTGGAGAGCAGTGTATATTTGACTGTGATTCAAATAAACAGCAAAAGCTCAAGTTCAACTGCAAAAAAACAAACAACAACAAAAAAAAAAACTCCGTACTCTAACTTACACATTTACCGTGCTGGAACGAGGAGCCCTGTGTTTGCACCAGAAAAAAAGGTCACTACGGTGATTCATTTATGATTTGCAGTAAGAGCAGCACGCATCGTTACCGTCAGAGTGTGACATCATAGCCACCCTACTTACGCAAAACACATTCTGACCTCAATCACTGTTTAATCAGAAACGGGTCCGTACAGCGGCGATATGCCTTCTGCACTTATAATTTCCCTTTGTTTAACAAAGACTACAGTGTCCTGTTTCTGGGTTTTACATCATTAGCCATCAGATGCAGAACCAATTATAGTCCAGGATTAGGTTTAAAGTTTAAAGTCTTTGGGATTCAATCTCATAACCTTTTACTAAAGCCAAACCAAGAAAATTGGTTGGTTATTGTGAGAAATCTGTGCTGGATTAATTTATCATACAGTACTGTTGTTATGCAACAAAGTGTTTAAATGATGGGTGGAAGTAGAGACCACCCCCCCACCCCGCCCTGACACCTCTTAATGAGCCTGATTACCCAAAGTGTGTATCAGAGTGTGTACATGTGTGTGCGTGTGTGTTAATGTTGGCTTTAGGTATACGACAAACACTGAAACAATAGCGGCACACAAACCTGTTAGGTTAATGATTTCGTTAAATTACTTCCCGTGCTATTATAGTCTATAGATTTGATACGCAGGCCATTTGGGGCTGAGCGATACGACTTCATTATATCTTAAACCACTATACCTTCTAAATGCTTCAAACGCAAATTAAATAATTCATTAAATGTTACAAAAATTGGATGCTGGCGGTCTCTGTAACTTCCATCCTAGCTTACATTTTTTGTTGTACCCTGTTTTAGGAAGTTATACTACACTGTAAAAAATAAACGTAAATTTTACGGTAAAAAACTGGCAGCTGTGGTTGCCAGAATTTTACCGTAAAAAAATACGTTATTGCACTGTAAAAAAAATAAAGCGTACATTTTACGGTAAGAATGCGGCAGCTGTGGTGGCCAGAGGGTTACCGTGAAAAATATGGCAGCAATGTTTTTAGGTTGTACGGAATTGCACTCATTTTACAGATTTTAATTGTTTGTTTTTTTTTCAAGCCTGGCCAGGACTCGAACCCAGACCCTGGCGGTGCAAGGCGACAGTGCTAACCACTACACTGCTGTGCTTGCTACACAAATGTTGTCGTTGTTGGAGTGCAAGTCTTGCGGGGGACGCGTGGAACCCGAGGAAGTCCAACAACGACAACAACTGCACAGCAAGCACAGTAGTGTAGTGGTTAGCACTGTCGCTTTGCACCACCAGGGTCTGGGTTCGATGATAATGAGTGTAATCCTGTACAACCAAAAATGTTGCTACCATATTTTTTACGGTAAACTTCTGGCAACCACAGCTGCCATTTTTTCCCCCTGTAAAATTTACGGCGTATTTTTTTTTACAGTGCAATAACGTATTTTTTTACGGCAAAATTCTGGCAACCGTAAAATTTACGATTTATTTTTTACAGTGTACACAGAACAGATTAAGATGCAGCCGCCTTCTTTTGTATGCCAAGCAATGAATGTCCAAGTGATCACGCAGTCTTGGTTTAAATGTTGCTTTGTAGCTTGTTGAGGTCAATGAAATGGCAGCGACGTACATAGAAATCGAATGGTTTCCTGAACAACAGGTACGCGGTTAGATCATTTCTAAGAACAATGCTAAATTAGACCCCACTCTCTGTACACCGAGTGTTGTGCATGACCAATATCATCCGATTTCACCTTCAAAGGTTTCTCTGATTTGCTGCTGGGTCTCAAACGAATGTTGGTAATAAACCGACATCAGTATTACGCTGGATTATTTATAACACAGTGTTTCCTCACCATATCTCATTATGCTGCATCTGACTCGGAGCCCAGCGTGAGCGCTTCTTGCTGAAACCGTTTGTGGTTTATTCTTCATGCAGTTAAAGCTTGGTTGAAATGAGCCTTTGTATCAGCCACAGAGTGTAATCAGGGCATCAGGCTTCAGATTCAGCCTCGGGCGGTGCGAGAAATGATGGTGGTCGTCATATCGCGCAGGAAGGGCCGAATGATATGAGGTCACCGGTGGTTCCACCGGTCCGAATAATGCAGCATTAACGTAATGTGTTAATGCTCTCCGTGAGTGGAAGTCGGCCTGCAGCAAGGGGAATTATGGCCACAGATTTGTAAGGCCAGGAAAATGAGGATAATATATTGGAACTGAATCAGATTGGACTCTATTGTCCCTGTGAGAGACAGGAACAGGCACCGGGCCTGTGGCTACTTGCAATCAAACAGCATGCTTTTCCTATTGCTCTTCCTGATGGCCAGACACGCACACACATGCACACACTCCCCGACAATGAACCGCTTAGGTCAACAGAGGATAAGCTAAGGAGTTTAAGCTCTCATCCAGTATGCATCTGCATATGGTAGCAAATTCAGACTAAGCAGTGCTCACAAACACTAACCATCAGGTCCGGGTTATACATATTACAAATATGACATTTGCAACCTTACAGTGCATCTGCACTTGTTTATCAGCATCCATCAGGTCATGTATCTGCTTTTTGTTCACTTGGTGGAAACAAGTCTCCAGGCGGCTGCCCTGCCTACATCCACTATATGTTACAGTATATAACACTGTAATACATGTTTTTCCTGACAACTTGCCAGAGATTCAGAGACTGGAACGCCTGGTCCCTGAAAAGGCATGACATGCAAAAGAGACATATCTACAGTATCTTTGGGAAGTGTACACACACACACACGCACACATTCACCAACACCACTTGCACATTACAGGAACTCAGCAGGGAGTTATTGCCACATACAGTCCTGACCTCACTCCAAGCCATTTCCACATGTTTGGGCCAGTGGAGGAGTTCCTGGGAGGCCGGCGTTTCAGACGTGCAGCAGGCAGGCAGTCCGATCGTGGCTCCGGCGTATCCAAGCACTAGTGAAACGCTGGGATAAGTGCATTAGTGTAGCAGGGGATTATATAGAGAAATAAAGGAAGGTATCGCTTCCATAACTGTTATAGAAAAGAACATTTGCAGTGAAGAGTCCCGGTTTGGCTTGAACGCCCCTCGTAAATGTTCTCCTTGCTCTGAGATAGAGGCAGATTAAGCCACCTGTTTTTGAACGCTGACCCGCTGAATTGAATTATGGGAATGTTGTAAGAGCAAATGGATTGAAAGAAGGGTTTACAGAATTAAGAAAGCGAACAAATCAGCCGTTTAGTTACGGTTGCTTCTGCGTTAAAGACAGGACGATTTAGAACAGTCTCCATGCTGCTGTTGTTGCTGTAATGTTTCAGGCGTTGTTGTTTGTTAGGAACACTTTGCAAGCCAAGGCCAGCGCAGGAAGGAAGTCTCTGCCCCTCCAAATACCAACACAACGCCTCTATCACTTCCACACATCCGGAAAGTTCCTTCTGTAATCTGCATCGCCCTCAGTCTCTCTCGCTCACTTTCCCTCTCTCTGCATCTGTCCCTCTACCGGCACTCCTTTGCAGTTGACAGTACATCATATGCAGATGTTGCACAGTAATTTATCAGTCGTTATCATGATCTCCCCACACCCCCCCCCCCCCCAACCCCCCCCCCCCCCCCCCCCCCCCCCCAACCCACACACATGCTCACTACTAGAGCACCACAGTAACGCTGCGGTCACACTTACTGAAAGTGTTATTCTTCGGGGGCATGGTCAAATGTTAAATGAGTCATTTGTGAGCACTGAATCGTGGTGCATCACCAGGACTGCTGGTTTTAACCTAGAAACATTCAGCGTGCAGTTTGAACGCTGAAACAGCTGGCACGGAAAATGTGTGTAATTTCAAAGCCGCTGCTCTGTCGGGTGTGGTTGAATTCATGACTCATGAGTCAGTCCCACGAAAACACCGAGATGTTTGGATCCGGGGCGCTGGATCGGCAAAGTGGAGCGGAGGAAAGTTTTTATTTTGCTTTCGTAAAAGGCAGACAGACGGGAAACAGTTAGTATCCAGCTGGTTGTGTAACCCGAGTTCGCCTTAATATTGAAGATGACACTGGAGACAGGCTCAGCAGTTTCACTCGTAGCAGTGTGTGTGTGTGTGTGTGTGTGTGTGTGTGTGTGTGTGCCTGAGGACACGTATGAGAGGCAAAACTTGTGAAACTCAGAGCAGGAAGTTTGGAGATTTAAAGAGCTCGAAAGTGACAAGCCAGCAAAAAAACTAAACAACTGCGAGAAATATGTCACGGAAGAGACAGAGAGAGAGGAACAAACAGCTGGAAAAAGAAGAGGAGGGGAGTCCTGCTGACTTGACTAGTACAGTTTTACCATGCCTGAAATAGTAACAGTAATAATATCAATACTATTACTACTACTACTACATCTACTACGGCTACTAATAATAATAACAACAACAACAACAACAACAACACATTTACGCTATCGTAGCTGCATATACTGTATACTGTAGCATAAGTGACAAATTACAGTATGTATGGAGTCAAAACAGCTACATTAGTTTCCACTCATTAAAACAAGTAAGAAAGTTCAAACTAAATCTTTATTTTGTAAAAGTTATTGTTAAAACGTAAAAATCACCTAAAAAAAAAAAAAAAAAAAAAAAAACCCTAGTGTTTTACCTTCTAGCTCCATGTTTAAAACTCTCCCTCTAGTTTTATGAACAAGTAAGCATTTTTCAATTTGACTCCGCTTGAACGAGGCACTTTCGTTTTATTTGTCCAAAAAAAAAACAAAAAAAAAAAAACAACTAAAAACTAAAATATGAAATAACTGGCAGGGGAAATCACGTTTTGTTTTTGGTTTTACTGTATGTCTCTTTCTCGGTTGAGTCAAATCGATAAGATTCTGACATTTTGACTGAAATGCCAGCTCAGCATCTACACGCACACTGGCACAGGTGTTATGAATCACAGTCTAGGTAATGAGCTCCCGCTGACTGATAGTTGTAGGCTGTGCTCTTTCGGTATGCTTCTGTCATGCACACGCACACACACACACACAGACACACACACACACACACACACACACACACACACACACACACACACACACCTGCACCCCTACACCATTCAGGAAATGACCGCAAACACTCGTGTCTGAGAGTTTGTGTATGTGCACGAAGCCATGCTCAAGCAACAACAGCGAGTCAGTTAACCACCCTGAGCCCGAACTTAACAACATGCTGAACTTTTGACTCTGGAAACTTTGCAAATCTGGAATCTATTATATACAGTATGTATAATTACACCTGAAACAGCTGGACAGCTTATACAAGGGATTATACAAGGACACGAGATGTTATTGATTATTTATGGAAGGAGTCTCCAGTGTCAGGGCTTTGTGATGCTCAGTACAGCTGTGCAGTAAAAAAAAAAAGAAAAAAAAAAAAAAGCATAACATTTTGGTTACTGTGATTAAGGCAAGGGTTGAATTTACAGTAGATACTAGATGTTAATTTCCTGCATTAATGATTATCTTGGTCATGGGATGGAAACCTTTTTTTTTTCAGAAATTAAGATGACCTTGCTGTATTATAATAATATAATAATTCTAAGGCCAGTAAACGGAAGACATTTTTTGATCAGAGTTTGAAATCAAAGCTAGATTTGATCAATGACGATTGTTTCTCTTTGTTCTTTCCTTCTCCAGCTACGAGTGAATTCCACGGCGAGCCGCTCAGTGTCTCGGTGCCCTTTTCCAACCTCGTGTGCCCAGAAGGTGCCAACGCAACGATTTTGTGTGAACAGTCCGGCGCGCTGGAACATAAAACTGACCATCTGCAGCGCGTGTGGCTCTTTACACCACACATGGAGCAGCACTGTCTCGAGCGCCTGCATCCCCCCAACTCCACGGTGTACAAGGCCGAGACCTCATCCTTCAGTGTCACACTGATGAGTGTGACACGGGCCAGCCAAGGACGCTACTGCTGCCTGGCGCTGGACGTACTGCGGGACAGCCATCACAAGCCGGTCGTGCAGCAACGGGCACACAGCCACGTCATACTCACCATCACGCCACGTAAGAACGACGCCGTCTAGGCCCGCTGCCAGCTGTTATTTAAAACGATCACTTGGCTTTTAACAGCATATCATTTACAGCTTAGGGATGTCTTATAACAGTATATAATTACACGCACTTTTTCTTTTTTTGTTTTCTTATTGCTTCATCTGAATCTGAATTTGAGCCAACACGGCCGTCAGCGGTTCTGTTATAGAAAATGAATGATATCAGATTTAAGAAACAAATGCTACAACTCTGGTATAATATAATTAGTTATGCACTATAATCATTGGGCTAATTGTAATATGTTGGGAACATTATGCCCAAACTGTACTTTTGTTTTGTTTATTAGCTCTTTGGCCACTCGTTTCAGTCTTTGTTATTCCCCAGGCCGCAACGACAGCCTGAAGTGCATCCAGCTGGCAATGCCCGCTCCCCAAGGTACGTTAGACACAACACCGAGCATGCACTGTGGTTAGTCGCAAAGACTTTTTTAAATAACTTTGAACTAACATGAGGACGTTTGATACAGTAGGTTTTGCTTACACTGTCTTCATGATGTTAGGTAATCAATGGTTCAGCTACCTATTTAAAAGCACACATTCACACACATGGCTTTTGCTCATTTCATTGTTCTCTATCATGCTCTAGGTACAGTGGCTGCAGGTCTGGCAACAGCTGCATGCATTATGGGTATTTTGTGTCTGCCTGTCTTACTGGTCCTGGTGTACCGCCAAAGACAAATAAGTCACGCCAGCCGACGTGAGTATACTGTACACTCCTAAGTGGTTCCATGTACAAATGTTCTTCAGTAACTTGTCAAAACGCAGAACTCACACCTCGTAGTGTTTTGTGCGGACAGAACATCTGTCCCAGGTTAGTTTTTAATAACTCGCGGACTCCCAGAATCCTTTAGCCTGCATCCTTTCTGAGTGCCTTGGAAGCTCTCTGTACACACTGAGCCTCACATCCTGCACAGCGCTTCGTTTTAGTGCATTGTGACTACAGGAATTCAGAGTCAATGAAATGATGTTTCCTGTCATACAATGACCAGTTTCCACTTCCTGCTTCTCACAGGTGCACACGAGCTAGTTCGCATGGACAGGTGAGTTCCCACACGACCACTACTTCAGCTGCTATGAAACAATAGTTTTGACTGAAAATGAAATGCATCGTTTTTTTTTTTTTTCCTTTGCCTTTAAATATGAATAAAGCAGTGCACTATAGTACAAATTCCTTTAAAAAAAAAAAAGGCAAAGATGTAGCTAATAATTAAGGGAAGCTTATAGCCTGCATTCTTTTGCAATATAAACTGCGCGCAAAAACCGCGGTAAACTCAGACGCCATGTGGTTTCTGACCCACTACGTGACAGTAAGCACGTTATAGCTGGGTAACCATGGGGCACTAAATAGTCATGAGAGACGCATCCCCAGATTTTGGCCAAGCAGCCGACTCGACTATTTAAAAAGACTAGAATGAAAGAACCCGCTGCTTCATGTGTACAAACAGTCCAATTAGTGTGTCTGTTCCCGCAGACCCAGTTGCCCTTATCCAAACTGTCTTCTACTTATCACCTTAGAGACAATGGGGAATTTTAAGCTCTCCACCTCATGATCAGGAATTCAGTAGTCCACGGCCTGAACCGCACAGCTACCACTTCCCCTTCTCCAATATATACAGAGTCTGTGTTGTCTGTCAGCTACCATATTTTGATTTCATTAACCAACCATTGGCAACCCAGTGCTATTAAGTGCACATCTAGTGCTAAATTGGTACGCTGAAGCTTTGATACACCGACCAAGACATTGCTAAAGCATTAATTACATACCAATATTACTGTTTCTGGAATCTTTAAAGTCAAACCGGCACTTTTGATAGTACAGAATAACACAACACAGTTACGCGAGTGAAACCTCTCTTTATTTCTCTATATAATCCCCAGCTACACTATCAAGGTAGAGCGTTGTCTCAGTACGCCGGAGCCATGACCGCTTTGTGTCTGCCTGCTCCCTGTCTGAAACGCTGGCCTCACAGGAACTCCTGTAATGCCCCAAACATGTGATCGGCTTGGAGCGGGGTCAAGACTGTACGGGGTATGTGGCAATAAACCCCAACCGAGTTCCTGTATTGTGCCAGAAAGTCTTCTGTAGATGTAAATGCATTCGTTCAGCAGAAATTTCATCATAAGTCCTGGTTCGGCTTAATAAGCCACGAATAAGACGCTTCCCTTATTGTTAGCTACAGAATAAAATGAAAGAAACTTCAGACATTAAACACTTCCTGGCTACAAAACTGGACAACTGTGTGAATTTAAATCTCTCTCTCTTCAGTGAGGCTCAAGGCCATGAAAACCCTGTGTACATGGGCGATTCTCCGAAGCCTCAGTCTCGCACCGTGGCTCAGATTCTGACCCGACAGTCATCCGAAACCGGGCGCTACCTCCTCTCTGATCCTGGCACCCCCTTTAGCCCGAACCCACAAGGAGAGGTGTTTTTCCCCGCGCACGGTAAGAGACAAAACATACACGTGCACTTTTAAATGCTTGAGCTTTACTTGGGGTTACGTGCAAAGTACTTGCAGAAGAGAAGCACACTTCAGTTCAGGAAAACATGTTTGCAGAACTATATATAGTTGAAAATGTCAGAGTTTCACCGCTGGAAGGGTTCAGCCACGGCACCACACAAATGTGTTGACTTAAAGGGTGTACCATAAGGGCACAGTGTTGTTATCGTCGTGCAGAATGTCGCCATTAAAGTGCCTTATATGATGAGTACGCTGCTTCCATTAATTGCCAGCTTGAAATGAGGCTAGAAAATACATGTTCTTTTTATATCTATGCAGACAAAACTGGTAAATGATTAAACTAAATAAAACATGGGCTTGTAAACATTTAAATATGGATTTGTAAATGACTTTGAATATGCAAATATTATGAAAATTCAAATAGTGGACTTACTGGTCTTTACCACCCACTGCATACTTAGTGTTTACAACACTTCCATTGAAATTAGTCAGCAGTAACCGTAAACACACACACACACATTGTGTTAATAAAGACTCTGATCCTGTTTATAGTCTGGATTTCGGTCACTACACGGAAAGAAACATCTGGAAACAGACAAGTATGGAAGCAGATCAGTCTCAAAAATAGTTCACGTGCGTAACCCACTTCACGTGCGTAAAATCCGATGTTCACGTGCGTATCCCACTTTAATATACATGTTTATTTTGTGCACGTGAAAATTTGGTTTTACGCACGTAAAGTGGGATACGCACGGATTTTACTGCTTCCATACTTGTCTGTTTCCAGATGTTTCTTTCCCTGTTTCTTTCCCTTCTTCATTTCCAAGGCCGATGAATGACCTTTGCCTTACTCATACGCCTCATGGCAGTTCAAAGAAGCTTCTTGAAAGAAGAGACCGTGTTTGCTCTGTGTCCCCCGAGCCACTACGAATCCGCATCATATCCTGTACAGAGTATTATCTTAGAACTTTATTAATGCGTAGTGCAGAGAGAAATTGCTCCGGTGAGGCCGGTGCTCTCCACACGCGGATCAGCGGCTGATGCGACGATGATCACAGAAACACAGACGCATACAGCATTCATGTCAAGTGTGTGACACTCGCTCGCTCAAGAGCTGCTGCAGTTCGAAAGGAGACAGCGATTTCAAACGGGCAGGTTGCTCAAACATCAGTTCCCTACTAGCGACTTTTACTTCCTGTTTTGGCTCTCATGAACCTCGTTTAGACTGCGGCTTGATTTATAGAAAAATGGAAGAGAAACTCATGAATGCTGTTTTAGTACAAATGCTGATAAAGCACAATGATAGCCAGGGGTCTGGCAGGCCGAGCTGCAGAACATGCATGGCCTTTATTAGCACGTTTTCATTAAAAAGCAACGGAAATGAGTAATTAAAGAAAGACGTCTGCTGGATTTTCTTCATCAGGAGCTCATAAGGCTGTAACACACCCACGGGCGACACGTGACCCTAGAATGTAACGTCTTGGTTAATATTCGCAATATTCATCACAGATGATGAGAGAAGGACAACATGGAGTAAACAAGCCAGTGTAATGTGGAGGCCTGAAGGAGAGCAGATGAAATTCAGATTTCCCCCACCTCGCCGCCGACCTTTTGCTAAGCGCTCGTTTTCACAACTGTACACGGTTACACAACGACCCACTTCTTCTTTTCTGCTCTGTTCCTGCGATCTCTGGTTCTGGGAAAGTGTTTCATGGCTTTTCATAAGTTGCTCCACTCTTTGTCTAGATTAAGTAACACAAGCGTACGCACAACAGCTCCAAGGTGTTACAGGCTACAACGCAGGTTTGCTGGGATATTGCGCAGCGTTTAGACATGTCGTTCAAATCAATCAGGATTTATTGAAGCCACTAGTACTAATACGTTTTTGGTTTCTACAAGGGGTATTGTTATGACACTTGCAACTGACCTCTGATGCTTCCTGCTCTTATCAACGGTCCTTGGAGTCTACCTGTCCCCTAACTTAATTCACGGGACATGATTAGAGAAGGCCAGAAACTTTCTGCAGCATTGGAAGCACCCAAGAGCATGACAGCCTCCATCATACTCTAATGGAAGAGCTTTAGAACTACTAATCGTCTATCCAGATCTGGACACTCAGCCAAGCTCGACTGAGTAATAGGGGATGAAGGATAACCTTCACTGCAGCACTCTACCAAGCACTCTACCAATACAGCGGCCAGACAGAAGCCATTCCTTGAAAGGCACATAACACCCCACTGAGTGTTCACCAAAAAGCCCCTGAAGGACTCTCAGACCATGAGAAATGACATTTGTGATTTGTGGGCAATTGTGACACAAAGATTGAAGCATTTGGAATCAGAAAAACAGGCCTCGCCTGATCAAATCCATCACTACAGTCAAACATGGTGGTGGCAGCATCATGCTGTGGGGATGTTCTTTGTCACAACTGGGACTGGGAGATTAATCAGAATAGCGGGAGGAATATATGCAGGGGGAAAAAAAAGTGCTGACCTGAGTGAAAACCTTCTCCACGGTACTCAGGATCTCAGACTGGGGTGACTGTTTACATTTAAACAGGACCACGACCCAAAGTATATACCATCAGGAAGAACAGAGCAAATCCTGGAGTCTGGACCTGAAGCCAGTGGAGCATCTCTGAAGAAACCTGAAAATGACTGTGTCCATCCAACCTGGCTGAGCTTGAACAATTCTGCCAAGAAAAATGGAAAAAAAAAAAAAAACTTCCAAAAGAAATGTGTGCCAAGCTTGCAGTAATATCATTAACAAACAGACTTAGGGCTGCCATCGCTGCCAATCCTGAGTCATGGGTCTGAATACTGATTAATAAACTGTGGAAGGAGTCCGAAAACTTCGCCACTGGTGTATGTACATGTCTAGCAGACGCTTTACATAAATTGCTAAAAAAAAAATAATAATAATAATAATCGATGGCATGGTGTAAGCAGTTTATTTAACATTTTTGGAAGGAGTCTCCAGTTTCAGTGGTTTGTAACAGTCATACGGAAAGCTGTAACTAAGTGTTTTTGACACAGGAAGTGTTTAGGTTGAAAGACTTAAGCTTTGTGTTTACTTCGCGTCTTGACTGTCTTATTATTTTCAACTGAGAGACAAAACAAGTGCTGGTCATGCAGTGATCAAATGTCAAAGTTAAAAGTGCGACCAATTTTAATAAGTTATTGTTATTTTAACAATGAGCAGAATGGAATGGAAAGGTATACCGACATGCTTGCGCAGTGTGTGTGTGTGTGTGTGTGTGTGTGCAACAAAAAAGAAAGCATGTTACTATAAGAACATTTGCGTACGTGTGTATACTAATGTGTTTGTGTGGTTTTGCAGAGCCAATCCCGGAGTCGCCCGACATCCAGCCAGTGTAGGTCGGACTCTCTGCAGAGACCTGGAAAGACCCATTGAGGTGTGTTTCTCAATGCCCCTGAAATGCCCTGCACTTTTTTCTCTCTCTCTGTCTTCTGTAGCTTCCTCCATCCCCATGCTTTCTCTTAGAGCAGGATGACAAAGATACAACAAAACCCCCCATCGTCACCTTCGACACAAGCACACCCTCATTTTCCCACCTGTATCAGGGGCCAGGGGCCAGGGGCCAGAAGGGGCTGGCTCTCATCTCACGTTGTAGTAGGAAGGTGCTTTTTTCACAGACAGACCTGAATGTTCCACAGCTGAGATGACTGGGGGTCAGTTTCAAAAGGACATTGTCTCCGACATTTGCATTTACTTTTTATTTTTATTATTTTTTTTTTTTCCATTTATGTCGTTTTTTTTTTTCTGAACCCTGAGACAGAAACAGCTCTGTCCCCTTTTGATCTCTGCTTGTGGTTTTTTTGGCAGCCCATGTGTATGTGAGGTGTCAGTGTGCTAAGGATCAACAGATTGAAATAGGTTTCAATTTATTTTATTTTTTTTATTTTTTTTATGACAAACTATTGAAACAGCCAAAGATAATTTCACACAGCTTTAAGATGTTAAATAAATATTTTAGGGTTTCTATTTTTATATAAATATATTATATATTGTAGTGTGTGTGTGTGTGTGTGTGTGTGTGTGTGTGTGTGTGTGTGAGAGAGAGAGAGAGAGAGAGAGAGAGAGAGGATTGGGATGTTGTGTGGATGGATAGATAGATACAGTAGATTGTGATATTGTGAATAGACAGACAGATGGATGAATAGATAGATGATGAATGCACGGAGAGATGAATGGAATTACAGATAGTTCATAGCGGTTTATTTCACTATAAATTTGGGACAATTAAACTGTTATTCTGCATCTCTGTGTCTTTGTATATGACTGTCCATAAATGCTTCATGTCTTCATTCATGAATGTCTTCATTCTATTTTGTAATTGTAAAACTTGTAAACTATTAAAAAAAAAAAAAAAATAAAAAAAAAAAATATATATATATATATATATATATATATATATATATATATATATATATATATATATTTGTTTTCTTTTTGTGTATTTTGTACAATAAAGATTTAAAGTCATATTTGGATTCAACCATTTAATCAGACAGTCACTGACTCAAGAACAATTTGTTCTTCCGTATGTGGCTACGCGAGCAGACTGCAAGAACCTAAAACAGGAACTAGCAGAATATTTGAAATTGTAACTTCCTGTTTCAGAAAAAAAAACTTGTGGGTTTCCTGTTTTTGTAGTTTGCCAGTATATACTTCCTGCAAATGGTAATTGGTAAATATGCCAACAGATCTGCATGCCTGTTGGGTTTAAATACCCAGCTTTAACATCACTCATACCACAGATTCACTCATGCTCAAGTTCACTTGAGTTCAATAGAAGTTCAGGACTTTATATAAAATAATGGGTCAAACTTAGGCTGCTGTTAGTTCACCGAGCACATTTGCAATGCCGCTCCTGAATGAAGAAGAAAACAAAAGCAAAAGCGTAGATTAAAGTGACTAGATATTAGATAAGTGATTAGATAAAGTGCACCGCCATATTGGACAGTGATAATGCTTCGACATTTCAGTAGAGAAGGGCTTAATTATAGTAGGAATATTCAAGCGATCTGCTCCCAGACCAATACAGAAAAACGACCAGGGGTATTTCAAAAAATGTTTTCTCTAAGAGCTTTGCGTTACTTGTTGTCAGGGTCTTAAAAGGAAATTGCATCGGATTGCAATGTCTCTGGTCATGTCCCGCTTCTGCGCTTGAATGCAACTAGACTCAACTTCTTACAAACACGTAAGATCTTGCAAGGTACTGGACAGGGAATTTCCCCAAAGAGGAAACATGGAGAGGAAGTCAGCATACTCTTTAAATTTGTGATTAAAATAATATTACTGACACTGAATCATCTTTAGCACAGACAGCGTTGTTGTTTTTTTGACTCACTCACCGACAGTGGCGGCATGCCGTCGTCCTCCACCGTGACCGTGAGCGTGTACTGCTGCTGTCTCTCTCTGTCAGGAGGTGAAGGTCTGGTCACGATCTCTCCGCTCATACGGTCCATTCTGAACGTTAGATCCTGGTTGCCGTCTGTGATGTAATATGACAGCACCGCGTTGGCCCCGATGTCTCGATCTGTAGCTACGACACGCAGGACCGACGTACCCCCACCTACATTCTACAGCGAGATACACACGTGTACAGTATATACAGTACTAGTGGTTCAGGTTCAGCGATTGAGATTTTGGCCTATTAATCAGAAGGGTTTAAGTTCAATCAAATTATACAGGCAAATAACACGTATTCATGTCTGTTTGTAAGGAACATAGAGCATATTTATGAATAAACACACACGATAGATGTTTTGTCTGGCTAACAGACTCTTACTGACGGCTTTCAGCCCCCCAATGGGGTTTACTTGGCAGGCTGAAGTTGCACTCACCTCGCTGACACTGACGTTGTAGCCGCGAGGGCTCTGAACAACAGGAGGGTTATCATTTACATCCACGATATTCACAGTCAGAGAATGGTCCGTAAAACGAGGAGGGGAGCCGTTATCTAGGGCCCGAACCTGGACACACATGCAAAGTATAAGGAAATACTGTGGGATGAAGTTTGAAAGTCTGAAGGCCTGGACAATGAACAGTCTGTCTCTCATTCTGGTTGGGTTTTAGGGATCGCCAGCAGGCCCCTGAACAGAGAATTTAAATGTGTGAGCTTGGGTTGTAAAGGCTAGCGTCAGAAAGCAAGACATTGAACAAAAAGAGCATGTAACTGTAGTCTAGTAAACAACGGAGCTTTTTTTTTTTCCTGATTGGCTGGAAGATAATTGCCATACACTTCATTCTAGTTTTCCTTGACAGCAGCTCTGTTATGGTTTTTCCTGTGTATTGCACACTACAGTACAGTCGTTCTAATATCACATTTATAGTTGCACAGGGACCAGTGGCGGCCGGTCAATACGGGACGCAGCGGCCCCCCTTAAAGTTAGGCAGAGAAGAATGCTATTTTAACATGTAATTATTTAACATAATAATTATTTATTTTTATAATGAAATAAAGTCATTTAGTCACAATATTCCGCTGTATTTCTTAATATAATTTATTTGAAAAGATTAAACTGTATTACGTGCATTTGAGTGTGCCGGCCGCCGGACAAACGAGTGTCTATGTACACTAAACACGTAACATTTTGAAAAGCATGTGACTTGAGGCTGAGCGCTAATTGGATCTTTTCAAATCACCCTTTTCGAACCTTCCCACTTTTGTTCTTAGCGAATCAATATTATTTTTAAATATATTTGGGTTCATGTGATTGGACCGTTCTCAACAAGTCCCCAAAAAAAAGTTTTGGATCGCTCAGGTGATGTCCAGAATGTTAAACTTATCTACTTGTTGTAGTTTAATGAAATTTGAAATTTGACATTAATTATACGACAGTTAGTTCCAACCGAGTAATCTGATTGGACGAGAGGCACTGGGATATTTAACTATATAGCATTCAACGTCACGGGTGATCTACAATCAACAATGACACTAAGTGTCAGACGCAGCATGGGTGAAAGTAGGTCGGTACGATCTGCCATACTGAGAAGCAAGCTACTGCTTGCCAAAACCCACATTCAAACCCAGTCACGGAAGCACTTTCAGCAACTGATAACGTCATGTCATCTTAAGCAACACTTTGTCTGCTTAGTAATTGCTTCTAAGTCGTTCCAAATTGCTCCCAAACTGTCCGAGTTCACGCGGAACACGAGCTACAAAGCTACCTAGCGTTTACTACTAGGTTGAATCCCAAATCCCTCTCTAACACATTATCATGTGCCCTACATTATACACCCTACATACTTTCCCTTTAAACGCTATTTGGGATTCAACTCTGAAGCAATGTAGCTGATATTCTAAAGTGCAATAAGTGGAAATACCAAGAAAATAAGGGCTGTAAACCACTTCATTGGTGTATTCTCACCAACTTTTGCCTATGTATATAATACTAGTAAGAATTTAAAACCACTTTCACCCCTGTTAATGACACTTACTGTCGGTTTCCCGCTCCGCCAGTCGTGGTTAGTTAGTTCTGCCAGATGTGGAAGGATATGTGTTGGGGAGCAAAAGAACTGGCTAAATAAGCGAACGAATCATAATCTGTTGATAAAATGGTGTTCGTGGAACTGAGGAAAGCAATATCACGCCTGAGGTCATAACGTTGTGCCGAATATCAGCAGTGATATCCGGCACAACAGCACTAATCCGTGTGTGATATTACTTTATTAAACACTTGATATTATATATGATATGATATTATATTAAAATAATACAATCTGGGGTGGTACATGTAGCTGTAACTCTGATTGATGTCAGATGACATCACACTATTCCCATCACACTGAATGCGCTCTGAAATGCTTGTTTTTAATAATAATTTGGCAGCAGTAACACACATCCTGTAGAAAAAAAATTATTCTGCATGTTAAATGCCCCTCATTTACAATAACTATAAGTTTGGTTACACTACGTATTTGCAAATGATCATGAACAATGAGGAGTTACATAAAAATCTGTAACATGTAACTAAAAAACTGTAGGTTCCCGTACATGGAAACGTTTCATTAAAAGTGATCAAAACTAAGCAAAATTACACAAGATTAAAAGCAACCAGAGGAACAACGGTGTATTGGTGTAAAGTCTTTTGCAATGTGAAGGTGAGAATGTGAAGGGTTAGTAAGTAAGCCAAATGCCTGCCGCTAACGAACCTCTATCTATAAATCAAGTGCGAGTTGACGCCCCTGTTGCTTTCCTCATCAGTGTGACAGTAACAAGGCGTGTGCCATGAATGAGGCGTGTGCGCTGTGGATCTCCAACCTGATTAGTTCTCACCTTAAGCAGATAGCGGTCCACTGCTTCCCGATCGAGCGGCGCGTTTACATAAATGTCTCCAAAAGTGTTGTTGATGGTTCGGATCTCAAATATATCCCTCATGTTTCCTGCAACCAGCGTGAAGTTTACCTGAGAGGAGAGAATAAAAAGGGAATCAACAAGTGTTGACTTCAAGTTCAAATAAGTCCAAGTGTGGCCGTATTTCTGATCTCAGATCCCACTCTAGGACTGATACCACACCCTTTGTCTCTCACCAGTCCGTTCCTCCCGGCGTCTTTATCCCGTGCCGTCACCATGGCCACTCTCTGGCCGTTCGGCGTATCTTCTGGAACGTTCACCGATAAGTCTGACGTGAGGTCGAACTCAGGGCTGTTGTCGTTCTCGTCAAGAATGGTGATGGACACCTGTCAGAAAAAAAAAAACAAAAAAAAAAAACATAATTAGTAAATATTTTGTAATCGTCGCAAAAATTCTGTATTATGTCCAGGCCAAAACAAACATGCGATTTGAATGAGTCCGTACATAATAAACCATTTCTTACCTTCTACAAATGGAGAGTAGGTGAGGAAAAAATAATGAGAAAGCATTTCGGTTATACATGTATATTTGTATATTTTAATACTTTATGGCAGCGTTTTGTTAAATTCAGATTACAAAAGTTTACCACAGTGGATCCTCTTTTAGGCCCTCCGTCATCAGCGACCACTGTAAGAGTGTAAGAGTCGCCCTTCTCTCGGTCTATCAGACCGGTCACAGTGATTCGACCCTGTGAGACAGACAGACACACACACACACACACACACACACACACACACACACCGTGAAACACAGAAAATGCAACGTTCTTGAAATATTTCACAGATTTTACCATATTAAACTGTTTGTCTGCTGCTTAACAATAGACGTCACATGCAGCTAAACCATCTCTTGGAATAGACATGGAGGTCACTTCTATTTCACATGGGCTCAAAATAAATCAGACAACACTTCTGTAACATAGATTTAAGATTAAGAAGGGTTCCCTTGGCTTTCTGTGAAAAAAAAAAACAAACAAAAAAAAACCCAAGGCAAACGTTCAGAAGGTTAAGGTTTCTCACCGTGACAGCATCTATTTTGAACAGCGCGAGAGCAGCGGGCGACGTATCGGGGTCGAAGCGATACGTCAGCTGATTCAGGTTATCAGCTGACTGAGCTCTCACTTGGATCACTTCTGTTCCCGTGGCGATATTTTCCCTCAGGGATGCTTCGTACCCGGCCATCATGAAGGACACAGCCTCGTCCAGCTCATTCAGCAGAGTGACGTATACAGTACAGAAGGCCCGGTTAAAGGGAGGAGCCTGGTCTGTTGCTGACACATTCATCAGGTAGCTGGTCTTGGTCTCATAGTCGAGATAATCCACAGTGATCACTAGTCCTGTACTGATGTCCACTTCGAATTTACGGTCAGAACCCGAGATGAGGGCGTAGGACACAGCACCTCCGTCCCCTACACATGGATGCGGAGAAAAAGAGACTGATTGATTAAATCCAAGGGGCAACCTCTGGCTCTGAAAAATGAGTCAAGCTGCCAAAGTGTGCAGTTCCTCAAATGACCACTAGGATCTAAAAGTGAGTCAATCCCCATAGAGGCCCATGTTAAAATCCCCAACTTTACAGCAGAAATAAACGTTTGCAGGCTATAAATACAGTAGATTTCCTATTCATGACTCTGCCCAAGATGGTGATGGTGAAGTTTTATGCAACTCATCAATTAAACTTGTATAAATAATTCTGCAAAGTTAGGGGGTATTGCCATAACCAGCTAAGTGGAATCACTGAAGTTTAACTTACAACAAGAAATATAGGAGCTGCCATTCGACTACGTGTAGGTTATGGATGACGGAGTTACGTTAAACGCAAAGGGATGTTAGCATGTAAATTAACATTAGCCACCATAGCATTTTAGCTAAACTAAAGCTAAGCTAGCTAGCTTGTGGAAAGTAGACATGTTCTAACCTGACACAGAACTGTAATTGTCTCTTGGTTGCCTAATCCACTAACTTTTAATTGGAAGGCCCTGTCTGGGAAGAATCACTGTTATGCCATAATCTGTCCACTTTCAGTAATATATTTATGAGTTTTCAAAGTTTTCTAATCAAACCCTGTTTGATACTTTTTTTTTTCAGACTAGCTTTGATAGCTTACACGATGGCATCAAAGAATCGACTTAATTTTTAACTGAACACTCATCTTTATTAGTCATGCCAGGTGTGATGATTTTGGCTGGTGTATCGGTGGTGTATTGGTGGTGTGAGAACATCAGAAGTGTGAAAACCACAGGAATACTACAGCAACCATCATTAAGTTGATAGTCAGGAGGACGGCAATCAGCTTCAGACCAGCTTTAATGTACAGTAGGGTGTATTTTAATGTACAGTAGGGTGTATGTTTGCATTGTCTGCATCGTGGAGAATCCTCAAAGCAAACTTTTTTCGGTCATTGTGCGACAGTCTAACTGACCGCTGCATGACTGACGAGCAGCACGTATTCTGACCATGGTTTTTACATGTGACTGTTTTTTTCCGACTTCTACTTCACACTTGCTTCTGGTCAGCTAGTGGAGAGGTTCTGCAGCGCTGCATGACTGTCAACTCTTTAACCGACCCTGAGCATGGATTGTATTCTACCCGAGTTGTACGCTGCCTTGACAAATGTTTATCTGACAGCCAAATAACATACGCAGCTCTTCAGCTAATATCAATAACACACCAGAGTGTCTAAGACAGGGAAGTGAGACAGGGAAGTCATTACAAATGTCCTAGGAGTTGTGCGTCACTGGCAATAATGGGAAAAAAAAAAAAAAACATAACATGCAGGTTGCCATGTTCTCAAAAATAGGCTGCAAAAGAGGAAAAAACATAAAACAAACCGGGACGACGAGCCCACTGTGAGCACTGCCTTTATGCCCTTAAGTAGCTCCTTTTGACATCCTACACGATCTGCTGGGAATATGCAGACGAGTGCATGCTGTCAACTCAAAACAATGTGGTATCACCAGGAAACCATTAATGCCACAGTGGGCACGTTAACTAATTACCCATCTCTAGTGTCACTGCACATGTCAGAGCGTTTTTGCAGTCATGCATAAAATATTGTATTCCAAGACAACAAAATCCAAAGAGCTTTAGGGTTTGCTGGGGATCATTGTGAATCGAGATTTGAATTGCCTTTTGGCTGTACAGTATACACACAATACTACAGTCGTGGCCAAAAGTTTTGAGAATTACATAAATATTGGAAATTGGAAAAGTTGCTGCTTAAGTTTTTATAATAGCAATTTGCATATACTCCAGAATGTTATGAAGAGTGATCAGATGAATTGCATAGTCCTTCTTTGCCATGAAAATTAACTTAATCCCGAAAAAAAAAAAACTTTCCACTGCATTTCATTGCTGTCATTAAAGGACCTGCTGAGATCATTTCAGTAATCGTCTTGTTAACTCAGGTGAGAATGTTGACGAGCACAAGGCTGGAGATCATTATGTCAGGCTGATTGGGTTAGAATGGCAGACTTGACATGTTAAAAGGAGGGTGATGCTTGAAATCATTGTTCTTTCATTGTTAACCATGGTGACCTGCAAAGAAACGCGTGCAGCCATCATTGCGTTGCATAAAAATGCCTTCACAGGCAAGGATATTGTGGCTACTAAGATTGCACCTAAATCAACAATTTATAGGATCATCAAGAACTTCAAGGAAAGAGGTTCAATCCTTGTTAAGAAGGCTTCAGGGCGTCCAAGAAAGTCCAGCAAGCGCCAGGATCGTCTCCTAAAGAGAATTCAGCTGCGGGATCGGAGTGCCACCAGTGCAGAGCTTGCTCAGGAATGGCAGCAGGCAGGTGTTAGCGCATCTGCACGCACAGTGAGGCCAAGACTTTTGGAAGATGGCCTGGTGTCAAGAAGGGCAGCAAAGAAGCCACTTCTCTCCAAAAAAAAACATCAGGGACAGATTGATCTTCTGCAAAAAGTATGGCGAATGGACTGCTGAGGACTGGGGCAAAGTCATATTCTCGGATGAAGCCTCTTTCCGATTGTTTGGGGCATCTGGAAAAAGGCTTGTCAAGGCTACCATCAGTCCTGTGTCATGCCAACAGTAAAGCATCCTGAGACCATTCATGTGTGGGGTTGCTTCTCATCCAAGGGAGTGGGCTCACTCACAATTTTGCCCAAAAGCCATGAATAAAGAATGGTACCAAAACACCATCCAACAGCAATCCAACAACAATCCAACAACAGTTTGGTGAAGAACAATGCATTTTCCAGCACGATGGAGCACCGTGCCATGAGGCAAAAGTGAGAACTAAGTGGCTCGGGGACCAAAACGCTGAAATTTTGGGTCCATGGCCTGGAAACTCCCCAGATCTTAATCCCATTGAGAACTTGTGGTCAATCCTCAAGAGGCGGGTGGACAAACCAAAACCCACTAATTCTGACAAACTCCAAGACGTGATTATGAAAGAATGGGTTGCTATCAGTCAGGATTTGGGCCAGAAGTTGATTGAGAGCAGCCCAGTCGAATTGCAGAGGTCCTGAAAAAGAAGCGCCAACACTGCAAATACTGACTCTCTGCATAAATGTCATGTAATTGTCGATAAAAGCCTTTGAAACGTATGAAGTGCTTGTAATTATATTTCAGTACATCACAGAAACCACTGAAACAAAGATCTAAAAGCAGTTTAGCAGCAAACTTTGTGAAAACTAATATTTGTGTCATTCTCAAAACTTTTGGCCACGACTGTACAGTATAACGTAAGATAACGAAAGCACTGTACACACCAGTGTCTGGGTCAGCGGCTCGTACAACGATCACAGAGGTGCCGATTCCAGCTGTTTCTCTCAGGCCGAGTCTGTTGTACTGTTGCTGGGTGAACACGGGACGCTCATCATTCACATCCTCCACATACACTATCACCTGAGGGAGACAGAAAAGGGGTGAAGAACTTGCTCTGACCTTCCGAAGACGTTACATTAGTTTTTTGGAGCATGGCTGAGGGGATATATATATATACTGTATATAAAACCACTTTTAAAATCACTTCTTGATAGTGTAAATGAGACCATGCGAGTCTCATTAGTCAGAAGGTGTTGTTGATTAATTTTGCATAACAGCAGCTGTGAATTAATGTGCTTATTCCAAAATATTATAATTTCTATAGTAACAGCTTTGCCATTTCTTGGTTAAATTCCAAGCTACATTTTTTCTACTTAATTAGCAGATACAGTTGATGGATGTTATATTCGTAAATATACAGTACCTTGTAATTATGAATAGATAAAAAATATGATGTTAATATATACATATGTTTTTTTTTGTTGTTGTTGTGAGAATTATTAAGAAATAAAGCAGTCTGGCATGGAAAAAGGGATTTTCTACCCTGTACTAATACAGTTCTGTGAAGCCCTAGAGGTTTATTAGAGAACATTAGTGAACAAACAGCATCATGAAGGCCAAAGGACACATCTACTGTATTAATAGGTATAAAAAGTTATGAAAAC